>SRPO01000111.1:0-66618 GCA_018360065.1 Claviceps pazoutovae
GGAGTGAGAAGGTGGAAAATATGTGCTTCTGGCTGGTAACGCCGTCACGTGATGCGGCTCCCAGCACCGAGCATGGCTTACTTCTCAACACATACATACATATCTCCTTGTCCCCCTCAGGCCCTCGACTACATCACCCCCGCAAACTTCTCCAACGCATCATGCAAATCCCCAAAAACCCCCCCATGCCATCCCCTCATCTCCTCCCACTCCCCCGGCACCGTCCTCTCAATCATCTTCAACCACGCTCCCACAATGAAATCCGCATACGTAGCCCTCTCCCCCAACACAAACGGCCCGCTCTCATCCCTCCGCAACAACCCCACGAGATGCACACCCAGCGCATCCCGTAACGACATCTTCATCGCCTCCTTCTTTTCCCCATCGAGACGAAAGTCTTCCCAGGACGATGCCCCCGCACGGCGCATGAACACCGCTTGTGTGGCTTCAGCGCTGGAGGGATCGAGGGGCATATGGTACGCCATGAACTGGACGTGGGCTGAGAAGAGAGCATCGACTTGGTTGTTGAAATGTGAGTATTGGACATGGGGGCTCTGGGCGCGGATTTCGGAGAGCGGGATGGGGAATATGGTGTCGTCGATGGTGGAGGGGGGAGCGAGGAGGTCTTTGATGGGAGGGAAGAGGTGGCCTGTGCCGGAGAGGGGATATTGGGTTTCGAGGTGGGCGGCTATGTCGAAGGAGTCGCCGATGAGAACGCCGCGGGGAGGGTGGTGGTTTCCGGAGTCGGAATCTGAGTCGGCGTTCTGGGTGGAGGTCCTGGAGGGAGTGGGAGAGGCGTTCGGGTCGTGAAGGATGGGGAGAGTGGCATAGGGGGAGCCGTCGGCGTAGAAGCGCGTGGGAGGTAGGCGGAGGGTTTCGGAGCGGAGGGTTGGGATGTCGGGGACGGAGACCCAGATGGTTCGGTAGGGGACGGCTTTGAAGTTGAGGGCGAAGCGGGCTTTCCAGGGGTTGGGAGCGAAGCAGGTAGTTTTGACAGGTGGACGAGAGACGATGTCGTAGAGGGTGAGGTGAGCTGAGGGGGTGTTGGACATTCTTCCTTGAGTTTGGTGTTTCTTTCAATCTTATTCTTGGTGCTCTATGGCTTGGCTTGTCCGCATGAACCAGGTTAAAGCGTATCTTCAGAGCGAAGGTGAGAGGGTAAAAGATGTTCAGGAATGGCGATGACGACGGTGACAGACGGTGACAGACGGTGACAGACGGTGATGTTTTTTTCTAGTGTTTTGATGTGTACACAGTGGGCTTTTTATCTCTGATGGAACACTGTTTTGTACCAGCAAGAATAGAAAGCATCAATGCGGCGCAGTGACTCATTATTATACCACCGTCTTATCTTCCCCGATGGCACCTGAGATCTCCAGAAGCAGTAAAGAGCGCAAGAAACATTGGTCTATCACCGTCAAACCCGTACTGCGTGGCTTGACCAATAATGACGCTTCGAACAGGGATACCGGGCACGTTGATTCAGATTGTTGACTTTACAAAAGTCAGTACATATGTACGTACACACGGAGTAAACCCCGAGACACTCCCGGCGCTCCCGAAATAATCGGCAGATTCATGTGATCAAATGCGGGGTCGAAAGACAGCGTTCCAACTTGCGAAGTTGCATGTTGAGATGCGATGGGGCAGAGCACATGGCAGCTGGGATACAGAAGCGAAAGAGAAGAACGAGGAAATAAGCTAGAAAAGGGGGAAGAAGGCGGAAGAACAGTCGGAAAATACAGGGAAGACGAAAGAGCAGGCCGCAAAATGTTCAACTTGAGAGCGTCTTTTCACCCTTTGCAGACAGTTACATTTCGGTGTCGAATGGTTTAAGGGCTACCCTATACCTTAAAGGAAAATTTGGACCAAAACTCGATGATGGTCATTCGATGGCGTGAATACACGAGCCTTGAAACATTGAGAGACACCGCCACTAATGCAAGAGATTTGATATTCTGGCTGACGCCCTGAACTATATCCAGACATAAGATGGGTATGTGCATCGCGGAACTCGAGACTTCATCATTTAGGATGTATATCCACAGTCATACTCGGGATGGGGGGGGAGGGGGGGTCTAAATTCACGCCCAAAATAGCAAAATGCGCCTCTTCCAATATACATCCTGAAGAGAAATAATGACAAATAAAAAAGCCAAATGTAAGTGCCCCCAACGCCATCTGCGCTGCAAACTCCGTCGCTAAAAAAAACATATAACAAAGAGGCCCTGGTGTCGTATATGATCATATCCGAAACGATGTCCATCACCCCGCTCTCCCGATCTGGAGGGATACGTGACTTACTCGGCAACGTAATTTGAAGTTCATGTTTTGGGAGTGGCATTTTCGATTTTGCAACATAGGTGTGTGGCACATGAGGCGTGCGTAACCAGGGGGTATATGGGCCTTGCTAGTAACTGAAATCAAGATTCGCCATGGGTATAGGCTTGTTTTCGCAGGTCGCGGATGGTGATTGATGACACCCCGGTTGCCGTTCGTCATCATGATGGATGGTAATGGTGGAGGAACTTGAATCTCCCAGTGTGGTATCCGCGCTCGTTTGCGATGCCGTGGTTTGGAGCTGGTTTTCGGGAACCCCACTCGCTGACCAGCCCTGGTCCAGAATCTGCTGGAAACTCCAGCTGGGTTGAAAGTTTTTGCTGCTCCAGGCGTTATTGACGCGCTCGTACATTTCGTCAATTTGCTCGAGACTGATCTTGCTCGTCTCGTAGACCATGCACCACACGAAGAAGAAGGCGAGAATGCAAAAGGCGCCCCAAATGAAGAAGATTTTCGGGCCGAAGCTTGCGGAGCCGGGGCCGGATTCGACCATGAACGGCGAGGCGTAGGAGATTCCAAAATTGAGGATCCAGTTGGATGTCGTAGAAAGCGACATGGACTTGGCGCGTACCTTGAGAGGATAGATCTCGGACGTGACGACCCATACCACGGGACCCCAGGATGCGGCGAAGAAGAAGATGTTGAGGCTACAAAAGACGACGAGGATGGTTTCCTTGACGTGACGCAGATCGGCACCAGCTGCTGTGGTGAACGACGCCATAAGTAGCTGGCATGCGGCCATACCCAAGGCGCCAGTCATGAGGAGTTTGCGACGCCCCCATGACTCGATGATGAGAAGACCGGGCACTGTCGAGACGACGTTGATGACGTTGATAATGACTGACTTCGTGTACGGGCTGTTAATGCCGACACCGTTGAAGAATGTCGTGCTATAGTACAAGATGAAGTTTATGCCCGTCAGTTGTTGAAGCATCTGAAGGCCGCACCCGGTAAATATTCGACGGCCAAGGTGAGGAGATCCACAAAAGACGTCTTTGTACGTAGAGGGACCGAGCGTGAGTTCGTACTGGTGATTTGCGATGATTTCCTGCAGCTCTTCTATAAGGGCCGGGTGGGTGATGTCGAGGCGGCGCAGCCGAGAAAGGGAGAGTCCAGCATCCTCATTCTTTCCCTTCTTCACAAGGAAACGGGGGGTTTCGGGTAAAACCAGGAGGCCAGCGGTGAGGATGATGGCGGGAATGATCTGCAGACCGAGGGGTATGCGGAATGCTGACGAGTTCTCCAATTTTGACGTGATGATGTTGATTACGGACGCAGAAAGCAAGCCAATGGTGATGGATAATTGATAGGCGCAGACCAGCGTTCCACGAATCCACTTGGGGGCCATTTCCGATTGATACAGCGGGACTAAAACTGAGATGGCTCCTACACCAACGCCTGCCAATGCCCTGTGTGGCGTCAGTTGACTATTCAATCGGAAGAAGAAACAATGAAATCAGGATTCAAGAAACATCGTAAGAACCATGATCCGGCAAGGTGAATAAGAGAGTAGATCATACCTGCCAACAAGAAGCAAGGCAATGACGTTGGCGCATACTTGGCAAATGGCGCCAACGCAAAACACGCCCACAGCAATGAGGAGCGTGATTCTTCGACCCAATGAGTCTCCTGCCGGCGCGGCAAGGAGTGCCCCGACGGCCGTTCCCGCGCTGAGTATCGAGACTATCAGGGACGAATCTTTGGGACACATTTGCGTGGGCACGTCGGATGGTATGGTGGAGTGACAATTGGGGCTAAATTGCGCCTTGAATTCGGGCATGGCGAGGATTCCATTTATCGCACTGTGGTTGAACCACCGGTCAGCGGTCCATTGTGTTTAAAAGCAATATATCCCGAAAAAAAATGTCTTGCGCTGTGCGAGGAGCCTGATTTGACGTGAGATGGCAGGTCGCGCGGCGGTATCCGCCCCTGAATAAGATGGAGAGTCGACCGGACTGGAGCACGTCTCAAAGTCTCGCAGCGTTCTCAATCCAGCAATATGCCAAGCGCCACAGAGCAACGATACCCCAAGATTATACCCATCGCCCATCATTCCGTTGTTCATCGTCCCATCGCCCGGTTCCCAGTCGCAATCCAGTCCATCGAGGCTCGCGGTAACGGCTCATGGTGTGCTTACCCGGTATCATAGCCAAAAAGCAGACCCCCCGACGCAACAAAGAGACCGACCATGATGGCCGGCGCTGACGAGCCAGCGACATTGTCGGGCTTATGCCAGCCCATGGCAATAGCCATGGTCGAGATTTGGACGTCGTCAATCCAGGGTTGTAACTCGGTTGTCTCACTGGGCGGGATCGCGGCTCGGCATGTGTAGCAAAGTCCGCGAGGAACAGGGCCGCCTTGGAGATTCGAATGACGCGAATGAAATGGCTAGCCAACTCTGACCGTGTAGGAAGGCAATCGAAGTTGTCGGGACAGCAGGCGGTGCCGCGGACAAGGGTCATTTACTCGCGAAATCGTCGGCCGTGTCTGTCGAGGGGGAAAGAGTCCAGGAACGCGCAGTCGTCTCAACAGGCCGGCCCTATGAGAGCCGCAGCGATATTTGGCGATGAAGATAAGTGCGGGAGAGTGGCACGTTGCATTTGAGGCAGGACAAGAGCGAGCATTGGCACATTTGGGATTGGGGGTAGAGGTTCAGCTGACGGTCACGAGCCGGCGCTTGACGGGTTGGAAGCGGATTGGGTCCACAAATTGGCTGGGACTGGCTGAACGCCCGCACCTTCCCAAAATCCATCCACATCGTCTCTGGACCTGGAACTCAACCACGAAGCCGGGGCTGTGGCAGCGGGGAGCGAATAGGAGGCTGTTGGAGGGGTTTGAGTGGGACGTAGCAACTGGAGAAGTACCGCAGACAGGTGCCAGCCGATACCAGCTGTTGGCACCTGGCTGAGCCCACCAGCTGTGGCGTCCGCCGTCTGCAGCCGGCCGTGAGAGCGCCCTCTTCTCGCCTTCTCCATGTGCCAAGTAACCGCCTTCACGTAACCACTAACCGCTCGTCTCGAGTCTCGACAACATTTTCTCCCGTTGGTACGCCCCTGTTCAATTTGCATCTCTTCATGTAGGCTGGACAGATATCAGGCTGGAGTAGACGATCGACGCGGCTACCCACGTCTCAGACGGCAACCTTTTCCAGACCTTTGTCCTCCTTCTCCTTACCTATCCTCATATTGCGCATTCATATGGCGAGTCGCGACACCTTGCCTCGGTCAACAGCAGTCCGGCGCTAATAAGAGGGGTTAGATTTCTCTGCACATCGCCCGAGAGCGGCACAGTGAATAAAAAGGCGCCTTGCCACTCGTCTGAGGCTGTCGTCTCTTGGACACAGGCGCTGTCTGCAGACTGCACGTGGTGCTTGGCTCGTGGAGTCATGGATACTGATAGCTTCCAACCACGCTACCTATGGTCCGTTCTCTGGGTCTAGATTCTAGAATGTCTCGCTAGCGGCTTTCCCCTCGTTTCGCCGCTTCGTCCTCCTGTATATATCCGTGTGGGCTGCCGAGCGTCTCTGATCTGTCACCTGTGTGACAGGATTCAGTAAAGCAGGTGCCCTGTGGTCGCTTTCCGCTTGTATGGATGCCAGCTTCTCCAATTCTCGAAGCTGCCCCTTGTGCAAGGTTGAAGTGAGGCGTCTTGGTGCGCGATGTCTCAACACCTTCTTTTGCAGCTTCCATTTCACTTCCACGCAAGGGGCATGCGCCACCACTTTGACACAAGTGACCGGTGACAAAATGTACTCGGGCTCTCGAACCGCCGTCCAACATGGCCGAGTGGCCGGAAACGGGTTTCCATCGTGCATAGCAGACGAGTGTAAGCCCAAATTCAGCAAGGCATTTTCTACAATCTTGGACCACTTGATCAGCTCAAGAAGCGAGCTCATTTCGTCCAGTCCTTCACTTGTTTTGATGGCAGCCGCGTTACATGGATGATGGATCCAGGTGTGCTGCGCGCACAGAATGCAGGACGCCGTCTACAAATGCGTCACTTGGCGTGTGCAACAGGGAAAGGTAATCGGGTACCTGCCAATATTTTTCTTGCCATGAAACTTGCGAGAGGTACATAAAACAATGCCAACGCGCCCCTATTATTGAGAAACACGTCCGACTCCAACCGAGGCATATCCTCATCCTGCCACAACTTCGCGCAAGTCTCACCACACAAAATTGCCAGCCAGCCACGAGAATGTCTGAACAGCATAGCATGTTCCGAAGAAACTCGGCTGTCGGCTTGCCTTCGACGGATCTGGTGGCAGCACAACCACGAGAAGGAAAGACTCATGGCACGACGGACTATAACACGGGCATCGCGATTATAGGAATACTTCGTGGTGTGGCTGCACAGCGTTCATATATAAAGGGGGGTTTAAAAGCAGCTATTGATGGTCCGACGCTTGAAACACTAGAAGCCTACACATCGACGAATGAAGCGCTTCGGCGTCTTAACCGTGGGCGTTCTCGGGGAAGAGGGTTGTATAAGACAGGATACCACTCGAGATGTGAGTCATGCTTCGCTGGTGGTGCAATCACCTCGTACATTCCGCCCCCAGAACGTCAGAATCACACCGTCCCGTACGACTCCTGAAATCGTCTTGCTTCATATGCCGAACGATACTTCACATAGGGCCTCCGCAAAGGAATTCGCTGACAAGCGCAGCCATCTCAGTTTGGCTCCCAGCGCAGCCCATTGAACAATGTCCAACCGAGGCAGAAGTCCATGAGCTGTCTATCACAAAGCTTGAGTACTTCTGGCCAGTACTCTATTCCACAGGCGCTGATTGGCCTTTGCAGGAGGAAGCTTAGGGGCGTCACGATTCACCACCGACCACAAGAAGCTTAGGACTCTTGTAAATGTAGAATCAAGTTGACAAGAAGCCCAGCTGAAAAATGGTCAAGTACTCGCGTTCTCACAATCTATCACGTCTTTCCTTCCTTAGTCATGGAGGTAAAGACCAGAGCATGTGAATGAGGATCACTCCGAGGGCAGCCATCCGTCAAGGGCATCTTTTTTGCCTGCCATACAAGGGTAAAACCCCCCCCCAAACTTCCCTGGCACCCATCGGCCGAAGAATCTACCGGCTTCTTTGGGAGTAGTTCACCGGTGGCGCTGCGCTCGTCCGACGGCAGAGCCCTTGTCTGCCCCGAGACACTTTGTGGCACCCCCTATGCATCAGATAAACGAAGGAGAAGGGCAAAGAACAATGCAATGATTTAGAATTCATGGATGCCCGTGCATGTTTCTGCTATGCACTGTATATTCTGCACTGTGCATGTCAAGAATACGTGAATTCACTGTCCTGTTAACACTGTACTCGTACTGTACTTCCCCCGAAACTCTTCGTGTGACAGTGGCGCCAAGGGCATCCAGCTTCGGCCCCGATATCAGCCTTCGTGCCACAGGAGTCCTCACATGGGATCTTGTGCGGCTGGTGTGATTGAACAATAGCCTCGGCAGGCAGGTGTTGAGCATCCAACAGACGGACAAGACATGTGCAAACGGATCATTTTATCGCAAAACTTCAAGGCCGGCGCAAAGAGCACGGAGGAGAGAGATGACGAGTACGTTTAAAGAATGAGTTTAAAAAAAAATATAGGCTACCAATACAGATGATGAATAAAACCAAAATATCCCAGCCAAACAATAAAGCATCCCATATCCAAAGCGCCAGAAAACAGCCCAGCACAATCGCAAACCACGTATGCATCAACACAACCCAACATGCTCAACCAATTGAAAAAAGGCCCTCGAGTCTTGAATCGTGGGCCTTTCAAACCGTCAACTAAACCGCCTAGTTAAATCATAAAGCGAGCAGGAAATCAAAACTCAAGCGTAACTTCCTGCCCCTTCACCCTCCCAATGACCTGCTCAGGCGCATACTTGGGAATAACCTCATCATCATGCAACATCGCAAACTCCTCCGTGGCATCCCTCCCCATGAAATTCTTGATCGCCTGCGGCCCACCAGGGTGCTGGTCCAGCCAATTCGTCAGGTCCATGACCACGCCCTTGACCACGACCCATAAATCGCCCTCGGTGTTATGCTTGGCTACTTCCTCCATGGTGTACTCCTTATCCGGCACTTCAAATGCCTTTGGGTCTGGCTTCTTCGTCTTAGCGGCGGCGTCACTCACCGCAGGGCCATGTGCGGGGGTCACAGCACTTGTCTCCCGAGGAGAACGGTCGCTGCCGTCGGTGCCGGCCCCAGAGGCGCTGTTGGCCCACTCGACGGTGAATTTCCCAGGCGTGGAGGGATCCAAGTGCAGAGAGATCTGGCCGAGACGCTGGGCGGCGGTGCTGGCGCCAGAGCCGGCTCCGGAGAGAGCTTCCTGGAATAAGAAGTTGCTGGCTGAGTCGCCGGCAACGCGGCCGTAGACGACGCACCCGAGGAGGGAGGACCCGCCGAGACGGTTCGCGCCGTGGACACCACCGGCTAATTCACCGCAGGCGAAGAGTCCCTCGAAAGGTTTCTGGTCCTTGTTCAGGACCTGGGCTTTGTCGTTGATTTCGATGCCGCCCATGGTGAAATGCAGGACGGGCTCCATTAGGGAGACGTGGAAGTCGTCATTGATATCAACGGGTAGATTGTGGAAGAACTTCTTGCCCCAGGGATCCTTTTGCTTGCCCCCGGCAATTTCGTTGTACGTTTGGAAAGTCTTCTGGAGGTGGTCGGGGGTGCAACCAATCTCCTTGGCGAGCTCGTTGCCAGTCATCTTACGCATGAGGCCTCGGCCTGAGTAGTGGCGGGTGTGGAAGTCGAGTGTCTTGGAGGCCTTGGAGTTGAGAATGAGGCGGATGGGGAACTTGCCCTTGTCCTTCTCCTTCCACATCATGCCGGAGACATAGTCGCGGTGGCCGAGCTCGTCACAGAATCGGTCACCGTCGCCGTTGATTAGGAGACCGCCCTCTCCGCGGAGGGCCTCGGCAGCCAGGAACTTCCACTTGGAGCCGGGGTCCTTGGGGTCAACGAGCCCGGTGGGGTGCACTTGGACCTTGTCCATGTCGATGCCGTTGCCGCCAATGGCCATGACCATCTTCTGACCATCGCCAGTGGCGTGGGTGCCGTTGGTGGTGGCGAGGCCCATGGTATCGGGGCGGTGCTTCTGCAGCAGAGAGGTTTCGCTGAAGTCAGCTGCGTAGCCACCTGTGGCGAGGATGACGGGGCCGTTGACAACGTCCTCTTTGCCCTCCACTTCGTACGTGACGCCGGTGACTCTGTTCTCTTGCTTGTTCAATGCGGTCACGCGGGCCTTCTTGATGATTTGCACTCGGTGAGGCTCATTCTCGGCAAGCTCCTCAATGCGCTGCATGAGGGCGTAGGTAATGGCCATTCCGGGGAATTTGGCATCGTGGCCACGATGCGTTCGGGGCTGTGAGTGACCGCCCAGACGGGACACCAGGGTAAGGTCTAGATCGAAAACATCTTGCAGCCACTCTACGGCGGCAGCAGACTTGTAGGTGAGGACCTTGATCAGGTCGGGACGGGCCTTGTCACGGGCGGATTTGAGAGTGTCATCGTAGAATTGCTTTACACTGTCGCCGATGTTGTGATCGACCTGTGTTCTGGTCAAAGCGCCGTTGATGCCTGACGTGGCTTTGGTAGAGTTGCCTCCGAAGAATCCTACAGACGTCAGTACCCGGAATAGACATCTTCTTGCATGAAATGTAGATCTTACCCTGCTTATCCAGGAGAATAACGTTGCCGCCGGCAAGGTAGATGGTGTGGGCAGCACTCAAGCCAGACACTATATGCATAAAGTTAGTCCAAGATGCCAGAACACCGCGCGGTCGCTACCACTGCCGACAATTGTCAAGCAGTAATGGTCAAACGCAGTACACAAGCCGTCATTGTCACTCGCGATTGGAGCCCTTCGGGAAACAGGGAGCCAATTTTGACAAGGCGCGGCATTCAATCCGCAAACTCGAGGAATACGTACAGCCACCGCCAACAACAATCACACTGGGAGCCATGACGGGCGAGTGTGAATGGGGCGCAGAATGTTGCAATCAGTGCTTTGATACCACGAAATCGAATCGAAAGATTGTCGTGACAGGGCAGTCGATCAGGAGAGTCTCGAGGCGCAGTGAGTGAATGATCCAAGGCAGACTTGGAAATAGAAAATCAAAGATACGCTTGGAGATTGATAATAGTGAAGATAAGGTTGAAGATGATGGAAAGACAGCAACGAGGACCGGCAACAGTTTTTAACCACGCCACATCCAGGGCCGGGCGGAAACTGCTTGGGAATGCGCCGAGGGAAGGGGGGCAAAAACGCCGAAGGCAGAAACAGCCGAGGTCAAAACGTCAAAACTTAACAACGGCGAAAACGAAACAAAGACGTGGGGAAGACAGAGCAGAAAGATGCGCGATTGGTGAGAAAAAGGTCTCTGTGGCTAGTGTCGCTGTCATGGCGGATCTTAATAAACGCGCGAAGGACGTTCCCCCGCCTTCATCGTGAAAACCTCCAGTGGCGATTCTGGCGAAAGGGTCCCTGAACGCAGTCTCGTGCCTCGAGGTACCGCTTTGCTACTGGCCAATCAGCCGAGGTGTCAGGTCATCTGACCAGGGCCAGGAGCAAACGAAGTCTCCTTGATTGGCTGCTAGGATGCTTCGGGACCCCGCTTCTATTGCCACGGCCCACACCGCCCACAGCCCCCACGTCGGTCCCCAGAATGTCATGCGGCTTGCAGGCCGGCTTTCACATGTCGAGGGGCGCAAAGGGCAGAGGTTATGCCATATGAGATGATGTTCTGGAAGCGCCTCGGGCTAGGTATTTGGCATGACGCTTTGTTTCTTTTGCCTTGTGTTGGCAACTGAGGGAAGTTGGGGAAGCCTGTCCATGTACAACCGCGAGTGCATAGCCGCTTTCGTGATTGGTGCTGTTTGCTCGTGAACGGTGACGTAGCTGATCTAGCCCAAAACACCAGATCAAGAGATCTTCTGACTTCATCCAACTGCGCGTTTCACGCCTCCTTATCAACCTGTTCATCCTTCCGTGCATGGCACTGACCCTAATTCTTGACGAACACCCAAAAATTAAGGCATGACAGCCATCGAAGCCCATCCACTGGCATGATACCTCGTGGCCCTCTCTTCGCACTCTTCACCGCTGCCGCCGCCGCCGCCGCCATATCATCTCCCTCCCTCATCGGCGCATCTGCTTCCAAGGATCTCCCTCGACAAGCCCACCACGCCATCATGTCCTCCGAGCGCGATAAAAATTTCCCCATAGTACCACCCGCAGACGCCCATCCAGCCCGCCCGACTCCCAAGATCAAGATCCTACACCCATCATCATCATCATCACCCTCCACTCCCTCCAAAGACCCCCCAGCAAAAGACAACATCTCCCACGATAAATACGCTCCCCAGCCACAGATGTCCGTCTCCCTCTCCGACACTATCGGCCCCCACCGCTCCATCTCTTCCTTCTCATCCTTCACCCGCATGAATGCCTCTCTGGCCACCCTCCTAGCCGACCTCAACGCCAACCTAACCGTTCTTGCACCCCTCAACAGCGCAATCGAAAGCCTGCCCCGGAAACCTTGGGAGGGGTCCTCTGATGATACTGATGGTGCGGACGGACCAGACCGCGCGAGTCGCAATATGGATAGCTTTATGAGGGCTCATCTGTTGGGGGTTGCGCCTTGGAGGGAGGGCCAGAAGGTGAAGACGCTGGGGGGGCGAGAAATTTGGTGGGAGGGAAGGGCTGGGGTGAGGGTTGTGTGTCCGGATGGGATTGAGGTGGAGAGGGTAGGGGGGAGGGTTGGGAATGGGGAGTTGGTAGGTCCTGTGTGTGTAACATGAACATGATGTGCTGTGAAGGCTAATGAGTGAGGTAGTGGATTCTGAAGGGGGTTTTGAAGTATACGTGATGAATGCTTCTATGGCTAGGAAGTGGAAGTGAGATTGTGGGACCACGGTCATGATGGTGTTGTGAAGGTTTCAGGAGCTTCATGGGGTCACGTAATATGCTGAAGCCTGACGACGGGGGCATAGTTTGACGCTTCAGGCGTTCTCTCCACGTTTGCCCCGGGAAGAGGTTATGCACTGGGGCTGGGCTATGGAACGATGGTAATGTTTAGTGAAGATTTCATGAACTTCATTTCATGGTGGGCCACATAATGTTTGTATGGTGGTCCATTTTGGTATATACTGCCGTGACGGCCTATTCAGAGTCATAACACAACAAGAACAATGCTAGATCAGAAAACCCTCCCCATCTTTTGAAAATGAAGGAAATTTCGAAACCGCCGAACAGAGAGATGCGAAGTAGATGCAAGAAGAGAAGTCGTAAACGAAAAAATTGCCACAAGACGCATCTAATGCAGTAGTTATATGAGAAAAGGTAGATGGAAGAGGCAAGTCAAGATGTGCCAAAGGAAGAAAAGTAAACAAGAGCAGCCACCTGATGCGACAAAGGAAACGTGTAAACCAAAAAGTCGAGACATGATATGCCGAGAATGTAAACAAAAAAGATAGCCTCAAGATTGTAACAAGAAAGAGTAAAGTAAATGGCAAGACAAAATGTAAGGCCACAAAATGCGACAAGAAAAGCAAGTAAAGTAAATGGCAAGCCAAATCCGCAAACCCCCTCTTATATAGCTCCCATCCCAAAAAATCCAACGCAAAAATTCCGCTCATCCTATCTTCATCACCATTCTTGACATAGGAAAGAAAAGAAAAGGGGTATCTCAAGTGCCCACACCTCCAATACATCCCGCAGGAACCCCAGCACTTATATTCATGCAACAGATGGCGCCTCTCGCAAGATAAAAAAAAAACTCACGAGTACTGCACCTTCAATCTCTTCCCCTCCCCGTTCCCCCCCTGCATTGCCCCCTCCCGCTCCTCACCCTCCGGAGTCTTCCTCTTCGCAACACCCCCCAACGAACCCACAGCACCCAGAGCCCCCAGACCAGCTGCTGCTGCTGCTGCCGCCGCCGCCGTCGACATGACGCCCCCACCACTGCCCCCTAGAACATGCTGATCATCCCTCAGAAAACTAGGCCCCGTCCCCGCCAACGGAGTCGCAAAGTTGAGCGGGCTTGGCAGCGTATTACTATCGTGGCCTCGGAATGGCCAGTCCTGATATAATGCGCTCGGACTAGGCAGCAGATCCCCATGGAGGAATCGCGATGGGAGAGCCGAGACAGGTGTCTCGCCATTCATATTCACAGTCTGTTGGGGCGGCGGCCGAGCAAACGGATTCGGCGGCCCAGTTGCTCCCGCGGAGAGTAACGCAGATGCAGAAGGTGAGGGTGGTGGCGGGGGCAAGACGACGGAGCCGTGTCGCGGGGCTTGCGTGGGTGTGATGGCGGAACCATGTGGTGATCGGGATTCTGCGCCCGCGCTGCCGGGCTCGGATACGCCATCGGGGATTTGTACCGTTAGGCGAGGACCCCTGGGTCGGGGACCGGCTCCGGGACCTCCTGCTGCTGCTCCACCTGTGACTTGGAGGCTATTCGCGCGTGAGGGGGGCGTAAAGGAACTCTCGGCGCCAGAGGAGGACGTAGAGGTGGTGCGAGAGACTTCGAGGCTTGTCGACATGTTTGATCGCTTCTTCAGCTGGGGTGATGCTGAGGAGCCCCCACGAGCCGATGCGTCAGACTGCGAGCGGTTGAGTGCTGAGGGAGCGGAATCTGGTTTCACCGATTGTGCTTCGGAAGTGAAGGAGGCTAAATGTTGGGAGAGGATGGAGCGACTTTCTTCAATGGGCGTGAAGATGCTGTGCGACTTCTTCTGAGGCATCTTTTTTATGGCCGTGTCCGTGTTCAAAAGAGGCCTCTGTGGCCGGTCTGTCGGTTCCATTGTGACATCGAAAGGAGGCGGCGGTGAGATGTGCGATCCAGAGATCGTTGGAGCCATTTGTTGGTGGCTGGTTGCTGACGGTGTAGGTTCCGTGCGCATGATTGTGGGAATATCCTGAGACGGTGGTTGTGCATATTGAACCGAGGCACGGCGATCGTCCGTGTAAGGGGGGTGATGTAGAGTTTGGTGTTGCTGTCGCTGTTGGGGGTGCTGATGCGGTAGGGATGGCGGCGGGGGTGGCGGTAGACTTTGCGATAAATTTTGCTGATGCTGTGGATGCTGCTGTTGGTGGTGCTGCTGCTGTTGATGCTGCCGCTGTTGATGCTGCTGCTGTTGATGCTGCTGCTGCTGATGCTGCTGCTGTTGATGCTGTTGATGCTGTTGATGCTGCTGCTGTTGATGCTGCTGCTGTTGATGCTGTCGATGGTGCTGCTGCTGTTGTTGATGATGCTGCTGCTGCTGATGCTGATGCTGGGGAGGATACGACGGAAATTGCGAAGGTGACGGTTGCCCAGGTCCTCCCGGCGGCCCAGACGGTTGATAGATAGGAGGGGTGGGCATATAGGACATTACAGGGTGAGCTCCCTGTGGTTGAGAGACCATGTTAGGTCCTATCCTTCGCATATCGTTCCTCGAATCAGGACGTGAAACCATTGCTTGCGGCGTAGTGCCCCGGCCCGGATGCGCCTGAAAGGCCCCGCCATTGGAGATGGGCGGTGATGCCGAAGGTGTTTGGTGACGGAGTTGGGGAAAGGCGGGTTGTTGGTGGCCAGGAAACTGGGGAGGCATCATTTGATGCTCGAGGCCGTCATGCCCTCGAGGGGGGGTCCCTTCACCGTCATAGTCATCGTCATCTTCGTTTCCACCGCTAAAGTCCCCAGGGCCTTTGTGTTCGTTGGGAAGGCCATGCTGCACGAATATGTTAGCAAAGCAGTTCGTTCAACACTGTCCTCCCTTGCTTGCCTCTCCATATACATGTGAAAATACGAATGGGCGTGTGCTAAGCAGTTCAAACTCCGACAGAGCAGCACTCACATATTGATACCTGTTGACGAGGTCGCGCATGTCCGATGATGAGTATTCGTATAATTTCTTGTTGTTTCCAAAAATAAACACAGCGACATCGACTGAGCAAAGCACCGAGAGTTCGTGCGCCTTCTTGAACAGACCACCCTTTCGTTTTAGAAACGTTCTGCAACCATGAAATTAGCCAGTCGTATTGTATTTGCGCCAGAAAGGCGGAACAGAGATAGGCATACACTGATCGGTTTCGGTCATCTTTAATTGCCTTGATCTCAATCTTTCTGCGACCCATCTTGAACGCGAGACGCGCGCGAAGCACGATCTGGCTGCGCGGGGTGGTGATTTGTGTGATGCGCGCAAGCCGGGAAGGGCGGCGTCAGCGCTGTGTCCTGGGATCTCGTGGCCGCAACAGGCTTAGGGACTTGACGAGCGGAGAAAAAGTCGGGATTCGAGAAATGTAGTGCGCTCACAGAGTCGTCGAGGCGAAGGAGGCGCGCTCGAGAATTATTGCGCGCGGCGCGTGCGGAAATCGAATCGTCTGAATAGTCCTGAATCCCGGATGTTGGCGGCGCCTGTGTTCGCAAAGGTTAAGAGAGCAATTGGAATGGAATTGCGTCACGGCGATACTCGCAGAGTGCATTCGATATGGAAAAGGGGAAAGAAGAGGAAAGAAAAGTGGCGACAGTGAGACAGTCCAGAGACCAAGGGCGGCGCGGAATTCAATTATAGAGGCATAAAAACGTGCTCGAGTAGAAACCAGGGGATCAACAGGGACAAGCTGGAACAGAGACGCAGCAAATGACGCAACAGGGCAAGAGTGCCGGCCAGCAAGGTAATAAGCAGATGCGGTGTGAATGCGGACTACAGCCGAGTTGCAGACACACAGAATGATGCGCTGACACGGAATATCCGTGTTGCGGTCAGGAGGTGGTCTCGAGACTTGACGATGGAAATCAGCGTGGTTTTGCGCAGCCCAGCGCCACTGGACAGAGTTGTTGCTCCGCGAGAATGATGGTGCCCACTACTACAACCCCAAGGTCCAAGATGCGAGGAGCGCGAAAGAAAATTGCGAAGATGCGAACGGCGAAAGTGTGGAATGCGACCATGCGAAAGTGCCAACGTGCCAAGTTGCGACGGCGGCTTGGCCACGGCTCGAGGTTATTCTGAAGAGACGACAGAGACGCTGCCAATCGGTCCAAAGACTGCGGTGCCTGGCAGAAGAGTTGTGGTGGCCGAAGTGGTCGCAGAGTGGTCGCAGAGTGTTCGTAACGTGCGTTTGGGCCACAAGGCAGGTTGTGGTGCAGGATGGGGCTGGATCTGGCGTTGGAGGCTTCTAATAATAGACGTGATATGTTCAGACCAGAAGGGGCAGAGAAGGGGAGAAGAGGAAGAGGGACGAAGGCGGCGAGAAAAGGCTGGGCTGGGAATCTCTTGGGGCTTGGATGGGCCGGGACTTTGGGACTGGCGGCAGGTGGCAGGTGGCAGTGGCAGTGGCAGTTGCAGTTGCATGCAATTGCATGCAGTGGCACGCAGTGGCTCGCAGTGGCAGCCTGGTTCAACGCGTGCGTAGTGGAGACACACCGGACACAGGACCCGCACGGCACGCCAGACGGCAGCCAGCCCTAGCCCGGCCGCACCAGCTGTACCAACTGCAGCCTCCAACAGCTGCATCAACTGCCAGCAGTTATCCCACCAGCCAACAGCAGCTGCAGGAGCCAGATGCCAGGCGGTCGCAGCACTCCTGTTACATCCTGCCGAAGCCGATGCGTGGAAGACATGCGGCGAACACTACGATATGTGTGCATTTCACGTCATCCAGAAACACTCCATCACCTCGATCCGTGTCTTGAAGATAGGCTGTCTCGTGAAGCCAATGTTGCTCTCCTGAGACCTGGACCTGGATGCCGCGCTCGGCTGTTTTCCACCACCACTTCCATGCTCGGGTACCTTGTCGCCAAGCCCATCTCGGCACCTCGGGGAACAATGATTCAACTTGGTGACGGAGAGCACACAGCATGTCTTGCCTTGCCGCTGTCTGGCATCGTGACGCTGAGTAGGGCTGATACTGTTTCGCCCGTTTCTCGTCCATTCTGCTGCCGGTGGGCGTCTCGGTGCGTACACGTCTACTACACGATACACGACCTGCGCCCGCCCGTCCTCTTCTCCTGACGGAAACTTCGCATTTCAACTCCAAGTTCCAACAACTCCCTCACTTTAACGCTAAAGCTCGATTAAGCCACGGCGCAATGACAGGGAAGCTGTCCTGCGACTCGGCCCGCAGGCTCGCCGCCAGGAGCGCAAATTTTACGCTGCGGCGACTCCGGCTAGTGGGTACAGGGAGTACATAGGTGTACGTACATCAACATGTACTCCGTAGGTAGTGAAAGGCAGACAGACAGTCGGTGGGATCGCGTGGTTTTGTCTTGTTTCGGTGAGATGGAACAATTGGTAACTTGTATTGTGCTATGTGGCACACCAAACCCAACAAAGGCACTCCTGAGACTTGGACATCTCTTACCCACTTGTGCATCGTGTCATGCAATTAAAAGCGAGCCAACGTTGCTGACTTGGCCTTCTACATACATACTCCGTACATTAAGGTACTCCGTAAGTTCTCTCCTGAGCCCTGTGGGCCTCCATTTCTACCACCGGCTGATCCCCGCGCCATGTGAGATTGGGTCAGCGACAGAAAAAGAAAAAAAAAAGCAAGAATCAGGAGAAAATCAATGACTGAAAACTAAAAATTCACGCCTTCTGCATCATCAACTAATGCCTACGGAATATGTATGTCCTTCTCTCCTGCTGGACGCACGAGAAAGCTCAGCTGGCTCGCCGGCTTTTTGCCACACATGCCTATTGTGCCGCCGGAGTTGTCGGCTGTGTGGTGGGTCGTTCTTTCCTTGCACCTTGCTCAAGAACAAGAACCCCTGTCCGTGGGAATTGCCTAATCAAGGCTGGCTCTGCGTTGAGAGAAAAAATCATTTCAAGATCGATCAACTGCAATCCATCGTTCGCTCGGAATGAGCCTCGACGCCAAAATCCTACCTATGCTTGGTCTCTCTGCTGACCGCTGGCAATATTCCTGATCAAGTGTTCTAACTTCTGAGTCCTGCGGCATTGACAACAATGACAATGATGAAGCGCCCGGGCCCATCTCTCATCTCACGTGGAAAAGGACTCCGGAATGTGTGAGTCGTTGGAGCGACTCGTCTAGACAGGGATCTGCCCCCGACCAGTGCTCCCCCTGTTGGTGTGTATTTGCGAAGCTTAATGCGGAATCCCATCCGAAGCCCTTGTGCACAGTGTGTGTACGCCTGCCTCTCCAGTAACAAGTTTGAAGTTGAAACGACTGTACATAGAATAATCATTGTTGTCTGCATCAACGCCAACGTCGCGCATCGTCAAAGTCATTACAGCCCGGCGCTTGAGGAACCAATCATCTTGCGGTGAGGATCCGGATCCAGGCTCCCAAACGTCACATGCGCGCCTCGATCCGATCGCATCATACACGCGGCCATGTCTTTGATGCGTTGATGCGACTAACGACGAAGCGCGTCAAATGCATGCGGATACGAGGCTTGCAAGCATGATGTACTCTGCATAAACGATTGCAGTTGTTCAAGCCACAAAGCATGCATGTTGATCAGCGTCGGAAATGACTGGGTCAACGGAATGATGGCATTGCTACTCTGTACTCCGTACGGCGAACACGAACATGTCGCCGAATTTAAGCATTTCTCATCAGAGATACCCGCCGTAAGCGCCGACGGTACTCTCCGACAGTTCGGTCCATGTGGAATCTTACCTTCATCGGAACAGCCGGCTATCAGGCCACGCCCAGAATTTGCCGGGACTTCTTGACAAAGTCTGCATCTTTATTGGTCCAACCGCCCGAGCAGTCCGCGAAGCTTACTCCGTACAATTCAAGTCTTCAACGACAAAGAGGTTCCTCATCAACCGGAGACATCTTGACTTTGTCTGCACGAATAAGATCAGCTGCACGTTGCGGTTGCGCCCTGCAGCCTTGGGAAGTCCCTGACGCAAAACCGGGATGGGGGCGCTGCGGGACCCCCGCCTCAATCTGACAAAAAGCACCCTACACGTCTATAAATAGCCAGATATGCACAGGCACGTTTGGCAATACATACATAGGTATCTACGGAGTACGGAGTATGAATCTATGGTGCAGGTTGTGACAAAAGTTTGGATGGCGACGATCCGCTCCGTGGTTTCAATTGCCCGATGAACTAGCGGGCGTGGCTCACTCGATCAGTCTTGAACCCCAACGGCTTATGATCGCCTGCCCACTACATAACATACCTATGTACATATTAGTGTGCGTAGAGTTTGTAGGTAAAGCTCAGGGAGAGTCAGATATACGAAGATAAGTCTGTAGTGAGGTGTGAAAGATTCTCCTGGCTCAATGCATCGTTGTCCGAGAATAAGCAGATCACGGTGTTTGGCCAGGATATAAATAGATGAGCAGATGACAAGATTTTACAGTTGACAACCTCGCATTCATATCCGCCAGATTATCCCACGAGAGCATCACTTCCCCCCCCCTTTATAACACGAGAGCATCGCAGCATCCATGTCGCCATTCACAACCCATCCATAGAGGCGGCAAGGCAGCGTATTGAGCATGATTTCTGAGAATGAGGAGTGACAGAATGATGAAAAAGGCGCAGCATGATGCTACAATGCTTTCTGGGGATGCGGGTGGTGCGCGGCTGTGGTTGAAGATGATTGCAGTGTGCAGTGCTGTGTTGTGGCTGACTGACTGACTGACCTGTCGTTGTAATCACATAGGCAACATGACAAACACCATTCAACAACGGCCATGATTGCTGGACAGACCGGACGAAAATAAGCGCCAATCTCACAGGCACGTCATCTATACGTCTTCACACACCCTCCTCTTTTCACAGGAGAATCACCCGCGCAAGTTGTCTCTCGCGCGCGCTACGACATACACAAGAATAGATCAAAGTCTCCAGTGCGTAGATGTGTAGCAAAGCAATTCCAAACTTGGGTCTCGCTACTAGTTAGGTAGTATGCTCTGCCTGCCTATTCCTCCGTAGAATGGCATGTACCTAGCTGCTGCATTGCACATGAGCAGCAAAAGAAGCACCTCGACAATCTTCAAGGATTTTCCCATCCCTGGATTTCCACTCCTGCGACTCACGTCCCGTTCCCCTTCGACCATCAAACCACCAAACCACCAAAGAAGCCAACTTATTCGCCGGCCCAACGCCCTTTGCGCCTCGCAGTCCTTGACCTTAAAAATACCAAACTAATTTGTAATCCGCCTAGAACCTCCCCAGAGAGACCCTCCAAAACGGGAAAGAAATGTTCGAGGACAAAGAATTCCTCGCAAAATGTTGTACGAAGCCCAGTAACTGCTCCTATCGTGCTGCCACCCGTAATGTTGTATATGTGCCGTAATTTGCTGTTTACGCGCCCGGTGATCCCGCACCCATCGCAGGGGCGTTATAATTCCCGAATCCGCCATGTTCGGCGACGCCATTGTCTGTTTTCATGGTGCCGTTGAGGAGAGGACATAGTCTGTGAGAGGGGGCATATGTTAGTAACGGACAATGATGTACTGTGAGGGTCTTGATGTGGATGAGACAAGGAACAAAGGAGAACAAGGAGAACAAGTGAAGGCCAAAAGAAAAGAAGATTGAAAGAGGAGGAAAGGAAAATGAGGTAGAAGTGTTCAAGTTTCTTGTGTGTCGAGGCATGTTGAATTTGGGAGAGGAAAAATAGATAAGTAAGGAAGAGAGGCTGAATGTGCTGCGCCTGGACAAGAGAAAGGAAGGTCCAGGGGCATAAAGTGAGGTCCAATAACACAAACGACGATCAAACAGCATGACTGAAAGGGGAGTCCATACTTCTTATTTGTTTTAATATGCCCAACCTGCCCACAATTGGCACACTTGCGCGTCGTTCCCGTAGGAATCTTGTCCACCGCCCCAGGAGATCCAGCATCGCCAGTGCTGGCTTTCTGATGCAGTTCTTTCTGCTGTTCTCGTGCTTGTCTCCGGGCCTTGTTCTTCTCGAGGCGCTCAAGTTCTTTCTTGATTCTATGTATTTCATCACTGTTAGCTTCTAGCGTGGAAAGGGCCTGCAGGCTTCCCCAGGCATATATGTATGCGCAAAGATGCACAAACAATCGCGATGGAACAAAAAGGGGGGGGGGGGGGGGGGGGGGGGGGAAGGGGCGCTGTGTGTTCTTACCTCAGGTTCTGAAGACGGTCGTGGTCGGCATTGCCGGTAGGTCGGGAGCTGTAGATGCTGTGGAAAATAAGTAAGCAAATGCTCTCAACTCAAGGAAGATCATCAGAAAATTCCAGACACGGCCTTGACTGGCCCCTTCAACAAGGCTGTGATTTCGCGCAGGCATACACACTTGTGCAGTGCCTGTACCAAATACGGCACGCCTCCCAGGGCCAGCCTCTCGCCAACACCTAAGAAATACTTCACATACTCTTTCGACTCCAAATCGGCTTCCGTCCGTCTCTTCATATACTGCGAAATGACAACCGGATCATGCACAATCTCAATCCTCGACTGCGTCGTCCCATCCGCCGCACGAACCTCCCTCGTGATCCTAATCGCTCTCTTGGGATGACGGCTAGACGATGTAAAACCACTAAGTTGACTCGCGCCTTCGTCGAAATGGTGCTGTGCCGGCGTAGCCGCCGAGTGCGCATTAAACCGATCATCCTCATCCTCATGAGTGGCCACGTCGTGATCGTCGTGTTCTCGCCCGTCCGACAGCGTGGCCTTTTGCTTGTCCCATATTTCCTTGATGCCCTCTTCGTACATGGCCTGCTGCTTCTTCACATTGTACGCGTGGCCGCCGTTAGCGCGTTTCTCGCGTTCCATGGCATCGGCAGAGGTGGCGAGGGGGCCTTGCACGGCTTCGATGTAGCCTCCCTTCATGGATGTGCGGATGAAGCTGAAGCCCAGACCGTGGCCCGTTGGATCACCCTCCCCGTGCAACTGGAGCATGGCCTTCTGAGCACACGCGTCGATGAATGCTTTGGTGGTTTTCCAGGGCGCCATTTTGTCGGCGAGGGTTTCTTCCTGCTTGTCCATGGCGCGCTTGGCTGCCTTGGTGACTTTATTGCCGGCCTCGGCGGCATCGTCGTCGTCGTCTTCGCCGTCTACGTCCATGACATCGTCGTCAATGTTTGCGTTTCTGGGGTCGTAGCCGGCGTCTTCGAGCTCCTTGATGCCGAGTTGCATGGCGTCGAGAAGACTGACTTCCTCGGGCTTGATCATGGCGCGGATGGCGTTTTCGTCCAGCATAATCTCGTTGGGTTTGAGGCGCCACATGCCTTTCTCGGTACTGTCTCGGTCGTACTGCAGGAACTCCTTCAGTTTTTGTCTATTTTGCGTATCGGTCGACTCCGCAATGTGCTTGGTGATGTCGGACAGCTGACAGTTGTCAGATTTGCTATGCCGTATCATGCGGAAAGCCAGCATCTTCATTCTGTTTTTGGAAGCGTTCGTAACGCGTCTGCTATGAGGACCTGGAACATCTACTGAGGGGAACGTTTGGCCGACCGCATGCAGGAAATCAATCTTGTGCAAGTGCCACTTCGAGCCCTCCACTCCGGTGGTGCTTCTGACGACCAAGAAGTCGGTGTCACGGGGGTTGTGTTTGAAGACGGGAGCACGGTACATTTCGTTGTGCAAGGTCGGAACGGTCTCGCCGGCGTCTACGGTGCCAAAGAGAGAAAAGGGCGACCGATCTTCCGGTAGAAGCATTCGATACTCGCCCAAGTCCTTCTTGGGTAGCTGCTCATCGTCGTTGGTGTTCTTGCGCCGATAGTAGTTGATCAGTTTGCTTCCCATGCCGAAGTTGTTGAGGACCCGCGGACGAGGTTCGCAGTACTCGAATAGGGCAGCTGTTGAGTTGTCGCTGAGACTGAGATCCTTTGAGAAACGAAAGACTTCATGTACCTTGCCCTTCATCGACTTCCGCTTGTAATGCTGAGGCCTGTCGAATTTGATGGCGTGCCCAGCAAACTTCTTATAGCGGAAACGTGGGCGGTGATACTCGTCTGTCGTGCCACTTAATTTGACCTTGTAGTATGGCCAGGTCAATTTAGTGGCAGGCATGCTATGTTCCACGGAAATATTGCCCAGTGTCGCTCGGACTTTGCTCTGGTGGTTCTCCTTGAGCAACTCGTAAGCTTCGTCGTTGGATATGTTGAAGCGTTGAGAGATATCTCGTCCCATATTTCCGTTGGCCATCTTTTTGATCTTGGAGTCCAGTCGCGGTCGCTTCGTGCGGGCATGCATGTCTGTCTCGAGGAGGAGGTGGGGGTCATTCATATCCAAGTGAACACGCTTTGCTCCGCGGCGCGTTGCATCTTCGAAATTATCAAAGCTGGAAGCAGTGTAGCGCGGCGTGTCGAGTAATTCAAATCGGACGGCTCGCTGTTTTTCGGTTCGTAGTTGCTGCGGTTGTTGTTGTTCATCTGCCGTTTCCACGAGGAACTCAGCGTCCCACTCATCGTCTTGGTCCTCCACATTTTTCTTTTGTTTGAGAAGAGCGCTCTCAGCTGCCAGACTTCTCTCGAATTCCTCTTCGACGGCTGCTATGTGTGCGCCATAGTCCTCGCACGCAAGCTCGATATCTCTCAAGGTGAAGCCCATGACGGTCTCCGAGTCCGATTCCTGATCTAGATCGAACTTGAACGTCTCCTCAACCTCTTCAGCTGCTCCCTCACCGCATCGGACGAGCCTGGAAAACGTCGTGTCTGAAGCTCGTTGTTTCTTGGTCGAGTCGGCAGTCCCTGGAATTCGAAACATCTTTTCTTGGTCCGTGGCCAACTCTAACGTGAGTTTACTGGTGACCAGATGTTTTGGCTTCTTCGCTGGTTTCTTCTCTTTCCATATCGCTTTCTTGGGTGGCAAAAGCTCACTCCATGTTAGGATACGACCTTTCTGAAATGCAGGCCACGCTGCTTTCAGTAAGTCTTCTACCGTCTCCGCGGGTGCTGGGATATGGGGGTCCTGATTGGCGGTGCCGCCCATATGAGTATCGAGGTCAAAATTGAGGGCCATAAAGTTGACGCTCGAATCGACCGGGTGGTGATCATCGCCACCTTCAGTATCATGAACGCGAGTACCAGGGGAAGGAGGCCCAGGTACGGGATCGGTAGGCGAGGATGGACCCTCTCCGAAAAGATCATCTGCATCGTTGCTGGTTGCTCCATCATCTGTCAGCCCTGGCATCTCTGCAGAAGCACCACCGCTGGGCTCTTCGTCGGGAAGATCATCGTCGCTGATGTCCTCGAAGTCCTCGGCATCGTCGGCTTTATTCGTCTGGTCGAATGGGGTGTCGTCGAGTTTGAGGCCGCCGTCGCCACCATCTTGACTCTGTTCTAGCAAGCGAGCGATTTCTCGTTCATCCGCAGCGTCTTGAGCCTTCCAGGCAGTCTCGTCAAAAGACGAAAACTCCATATCTTCTTCGGCCATGGCGCCTAGCAGCTTAGGCTCCACGCAAGCTCGTTGGGTCGGTTCGTCCCAAGGCGTAGCGCGATCGCGGGCTATTCATAACATGCTGGTTGATGCGCAGATTGCTGATCGCGTCGATGAAGGCTCGATGCGACAGGGGCGTATGGATGTGGAAGTGCTGAGGAGCTCAAGGTAGATAGAATTTGGGCTGACGATGACTTTGCTCACCACAGACCACGGAACTTGGAGGAAAGTCACACGTGATAGGACACTAAGCAATGCTGACCCACTTTTGTCGAGTGTCACAAGTTTCACAACCAGCGCCCTAGGTACCTAGGTACTCTCCAACGAATGCCGCCGCTGATGCAGGTTCGAACGAAGGAAAAAGGCGAGACCACTGATGATTGAAGAATGAAGAATAAGAAAGACAACATGTTTCTTTGCGATTTTGTGTGGCAAGTTTTTTGATGCAGCTATAATCAATTATCTGAAGAAGCAGCATGTGCATTTTACACCAGCTTGGTCATCTCTCAAAAAAATTCAAAGAACGAGCCCCCAAGAATTAACGCCAGGTATCGCCGCAAACATGAAAACAATCGTCATTCAATGCTGGGTATCTATATCCAATCGCCTGCCGCATTATAATCGTACACACGTATGACCGCAGGAGCAACGACTCGTCTTGAGCGCATGACAGCTCCGAGATGGCGAATGCTAAAGCGCAGCTGCTAATAACCAACCCTCATCTCTTCCTTCTATACTAGAAAGCCAGCAACCACGACAAAGGCCGTCAGAGACCAGATGCCAGCGGCGTTGGCGAGCCCTCCCATTCCCATGGCAGGAGAGTCGGGTCCATCAACAGTTGTGCCGTTTGGCAACGTGCCGTTCACAAGAAGAGTTTTCCGGCCATTGTAGTCGCCAACGTTGATGAGGCTTTTGTTCAGACCGTCATACGTGCCATTTCCGACGAGTTCCTTTAGCGTAGTCGGATTTTCGTCACAGCCGCATTCTTCATACTGGGCGCACCCGCACACAACAGGGAGTCTCTCGTTTCGTTGAGTCGTGCTGTTAAAGAATTGAAAGTCATTGCGGTGCGGATATAGGTTGGCGCCATGATACCAGGTCCCAGGCCAGAACGCCAACGCACCAGCTCCGAAGGCAAGAGCACCAACACCGGCCGCAGTACCAAGACCGGATCTGTAAGGACGGGCAGCACCGCCGCCGTAGTAGCCACCTCCGCCGTATGCCCGTGGAGGGCCAGTGCCTCCTCGAGACGAGCCGCCAAAGTTGGAACCGGAGCCCGTGTTTCCGCGACTGGTGTAAAATCAGTTTGGCTGCACAGAAAATGTAGTACATACAAGCTTGGTATGATAGACAAGACTTACGATCCTCCGGAGCCAGAACTTGAGCCAGAACTTGAGCCAGACCCTGAGCCTGATCTGCCACCGCTGCTACTGCCACCACCACCTCCTCCTCTGCCACCACCGCCGCCGCCACCGCCCTTTCTCTTGAATAAGTCGTTGTCGTCTCTTGCGACAACGTCGGTGTTGGCGTGAGCTTGAAGTTGGGGGTCAATGACACCTGCAGCAGCTCCTGACAGCAGGGTTGCTATGACGAACGTCACATCGAAGCGCATCTTGATGTGTGGGGTCGCGGAATGCGACGAGACGGGGTGCTTGGCTTGCTGTTTACCCGGCCAGGGGGTAAGGGCGGATATGAGACAAACAGTGGTAAAATCGAATGCGCAAGATACAGAGCAGGTACTACTACTTGAACACAAATGCCAGCTGGTTTAAGGACGGCAAAGTAGTTTTCAGAGCAAGAATTGGGATGAAGAGAATGAAAGCAAACCCTTGTGGAGGCGGGAGAGTCGTCTTTTAACCGAGTGGGAACATCGAAATGAGAAAGCACTGGCGCGCACTGGGCGAAGGGCGTACAGGCGGAATACAAGGCACTCACAGGCGGACCGGTGGCGGAAGTACTTCTCGAGATCAGTGATCACAGTCGTGTATCGGACTCCGGAGTACGGTGTACGGTGTCATCCATCTGTCTAGTGCCGGTTGTTGGCCTTGCAAGTTGCCACTGCTACATAGCTGAGTTCACGTCGTCGTCCGCTTCAAGTCTTCATCTCCAGATCCTGGGGACAAATGCTGCGCTAAATGCTCTCTAGGAACGCCGCCAAGCCTAGAAGCCTACTCGGAAGCCCATCTGGAAGTGCCACCAGAGCATCTTCCTCAGGCATTTGTGGCTGAGTGCAACTAGGAGTACATAGGTAGTGGTCCGGTGAGGCCAAGATGTCAAGATTGTTACTGTAGCTAAGCAACTGGCGTATGCGCCATGATGCTGGACAGCGGGAGTCGATGCTTTTGCCGAGGGTACAGCCGTATAGATATTAGAGTGGTATTAATCATGAAAATAGGTAGCGGAAGAGCAAACTCTCGTCTCGGCGCCGCTCACCGGAGATCTGATAGCTTTGATGCGAGCACGTAATCGAAGTGTGAAAAGGGCCAGCATATTGCCGAAAAGTGTTCAATGACGCACAATAAGCAAGCGGTCGGAGGATTACTAGGTAGCGGCACTTGCTGGGGGCGTGTGATTGGATTGAGAAAAGCATCAAGCCTTGGCAACTTCGTCACTGAAATTTAAGCAGCTCTTCCCTGTGGCAGTGTCTGTGGCGGCGACGGTGGTGGCAATGAGGCTGTGTCGCGTCAGCTGACGGCTTCCATTCAGCCTTCCATTGCGCTCCCGCCGCCACAATCGGCTTGGCTCCAGAGTCCAGGCTATGTCACCGCCCCGCACATCATATCATGCACTTTGTCGTTCTAATCTCGCGACTCCGCGACTCCGCGACTCGCGATCTTCAAAAGACAACACGTGACAGATCGAAGAAAGTCGAATTCCGCCGCGCTCCTTCATACATACCGAGTTCCTTTTTACAAGGATCTCAAATCCACCGGTCGTCATGTCAGAAGGCATCGACAAGTCCCTCCTGGACCGTCTGCAAGCCCTTCGCGGGGCAGGTAGCTCACCCGAAAAAGCAGAGTCACTGAAAAACAACACGTGTGATAAATATCCTTCCCTTTCCACCGCTCACTTGATTCCTTCCATACCCGCCCTCATGAGCGAACGCCCTCATGAGCAAATTCTCATGAAAACTAACACCTGTCCATGTCCTTGGTATCCCAAGAATCAAAGTCGATGTCATAGAACGAGCTAGGACCCCCACGACTGGTGACCTCCTCGCCGCACGACTCAAGTCTCTCCGCGCGCAGGCCGACTCACCGCGCAGTTCACAAAGCACGCCCTGCAGGTCCGAAACAGCAAACCTCACGGCTCCATCGCCGCGCACCAGCTCCATTGCAAGATCATCCGGCCCAAGCGACCTCGACCGTGAACATGAACACGACGAAGATGCACTTCTCGAGACATCCGACCAGGCCCTGGAGGAGATGCTCGCAGAAGACTTGGACCTGAGCCCGATAGCACCAACACAGTCCGCACACGAGAACAAGAACGATGAACAAGCCGTCAAGGCTCTCCTAGAACAACTCTCCGCATCCGTCCCCACCGACACACACTCTGATGATTCAGACGGCGAAACCATGACCCGAGAAGCCAATACCCTCATCGCACAGTACAAAGACGAAGCACACTTTGCCGGCAGCACCACGCCACCTCCTCCCGCGGACGCAATATTTGACCTCCCCTCGGCCCCCGAAACAGAAACCTCTACATCCTCCACCCTCATATCCGACTTGACAGCTCGGATGGCCGCTCTGCGACACTCAGCAGACACACCGGACTTGCTCCCATCGGTGCCGACATCCCAACCCAGCAAGCCAGTCAAGAGACTGACCTCCAAGACGAAGTACACCGACGACGATATAGACTCCTGGTGTATGGTGTGTCTGGAGGATGCTACATTGCAATGTACAGGATGCGATGGGGATGTGTACTGCACGCGATGTTGGCGGGAAATGCATCTCGGGCCAGCGGCGCATTTTGATGACGTGGGTCATAAGGCTGTGCAGTTTACGAGGCACAGAGATAAGATGGAGGAGGAGAAGGTAGCGTTGAAGGCGTAGATGCGGTGTAGTTACGCTTCAAAAACAACAATTTAGAAACAAAACAACTAATGTACGAACAGTTCCCTGCGCCTTGACGCCCCTATGACCCGAATACTAGAATATGCAGCTTCCGTGGTGCTCCCATGTGATCCGTACTGTACAAACTCTGATCTTCTCCAACGTTGAACCGTATACGCATCCCTGGTAGGTTCCTTGCATCATAATGTAACACTTGACGAGCGAATTCTGTGTGTCTCTACGCCCTTGAAGAGCTTCCGCTCCATGTATGCTCCTCATTCGATCCATACCCCCTTGCCTTTCCCCTCGTGTCCCTCGTGCCCCTCGTTCCACGCTCCGTCCCCCGCACATCACCCCACGCCGCATCAAAGCGCCGCCCCGTCGCCGCCAGCAGATTCTCCTCCTCATCCTCCTCGGCATCCTCATCCATTTCCGCAGTACTGGTTCTGGGACTGCGAAACAGAGCCGTGACGAACACAACGAGGAAGACGGCCAGAAAAGCAAACTGGGCCCAGAAATCAATGACGCCAAAGAACGGCCATGTGATGGTGATGCGGTTCAGGAAAGTCGACATGACGGAGGGTGTGCAAATGTCCTTTGCGTGTTTAAAGTCCAAGGCCTCAGAGCAGGGCTTGATCAGATCGGGGTCGTGTTCGCACGAAGGGCTTGCGCCAGGATAGGAAGGCGGGTTCGCACAAAAGGTCTGCGTGCCGTAGATGGAGTACTGCGGCGCAACCAGCATCGTAACGGCATAGTTGATGGCGAGGATTGCGAGCGTCAGCATAACGGTCGCCATGAGCAGAGCCTGGGGAGCTGTGCGACCGCGTCGGATCTGGAAGATGCGGATCCAGAGGAAGCGGATTCCGACGGTGGCGATGCCGGAGATGGTGCTGCTGAAGAAGAAGAGGACCAGCAGGGCCATGATGACGTAGTCGATGGGGAATGCGCGGGCGAGCTTGACGAAGACCCAGTTCATGGGCTGGAAGATGTGAATGTTGCCTAGGATGTAGCCGCAGCGTTGCTTGCATATCGAGTTCTTGGCCTTGTCGATGCCGGTGATGAGCATGGATACCCATATGAGTACGGAGATGGCGAGGAGGAGAATGCCGCCGAGCATCTTGATGGGTCGTAGTAGGGCACATAATCTGAGCCACACCTGATAGACCTTGCTTTTGCCTTCTCCTTGCGCTTCAGCTGCGAGGCGTTCCCGCCGCACGAGGGTTTGCTCCTCTCGGATCAGCGCATCAAGCTCGCGGCGGTGTTTCCGAGATAAGCCCCCCTGGCGACCGACATTTCGCATCTCCAGCTGACGCTGACGTTGGCGGTTGTGCTCCAACTGAGAGGCCGTCGTGGCAGAGAACTGGGGTGCCGAGATTGAAGGCGCCGACTTGATGAAGGACACGGGCATGAGTGCCAGTCCTGAGCCGGTATACACGACGTACAAGAGCGTTCCAAAAGCCATGAGCAGACCCAGCGCAAAAGTCAGGGCCTTTTCGGCATGGTTCCGCACGATGAGATCTTTAAAGTAGTCCAGGTCCCAGTGGCCTCTTCTGGAAGTGTCGCCGGGAGAGGGAACGAAGAAGCCTAACAAGAACAACACGACAACGAAGGCGACGAAGAAGAGCGTGTGCCTGAAAGCGGCCCAGAAGCGGCTCTGCCATGTCCTGCCTTCCTCTTCGAACTCGATCTCATCGTATTCCTCGTACCAGAAATAGGCAAACGGGATTACCAACAAACAGAGCAGCGCATCTGCACTATAGAGGCAGTAGTAGACAATCTTGAGCGTGAGGAGGATGCTATCAATTCTCGCTGGGGTGGCCCAGTCCCTCTTAGTGCCCTCCGACACGGAGCCGGTGGCCGAGACGAGGGCAATATCGACAGGCAGGAGAAGGACAGTGGCGAGAAGCGTGGTGAGACTGACAATGGCGACGGAGCTAACCACGACAGATCGATCCCGCGACGTCTGCCAGGTAAAAGTTGTGATAATGGCGGCAAGCAGGCAGAAGCCCACGGCTATGGCGTACGTGATCCAGATCAAGCTGGTTTGTACCAGGCCTGCGTCAGCCATTGCGACTGTGCCAAGTGAGCATGAGAGTATGATGCGATGTGTGATATGATGGGATGCGACGTGATGCGACAGAATCGAGGCTCTTCGCAACAGGCCGAAAGCCGTCGCAATCTACTTTCTTGACGATTACAGGTCGTTGGCCGAAGAGGCTTCTTGGAAAGGCCCCATGCGCAATGACATTTGCAGACAGATAGATATATGGGGGAAAGAGGAAAACAATAAACACCAGAAAGGAGTCAAGCAGTCGCGGTATGCTGAAGGGCGTTTGAGCCAAGCAACCAGTTCGAATCAATCCAAAACTAGTTAGATGCCAAGTTGACGCAGCTCCTCTCGTCCACGAGGGTGACGCAATGGCGACGTTGCGCCGTTTCCGCTGCAGATGGTCGTCATGGATGCGGCTGAATCGGAGTGCGGGGACCTTCGGCAGATGATTGCAGTGTGGCTGGTGCAGTGGCTGGTGCGTGCTGCACCCGGCCCCCACCCAGATGGTAGACTGCATCGGCGCCGCGGCCAAGTTGATCCGCATACTGTAGCTTAGCTGCAACGCCAAGCCAATTGCACTTCTTCGTGTGCGACTGGTGCTTTCGCAACACCGAACAAGGTTTGCGCTTTCGCGATTCGTGCGCGTCTTGATTCTCGTCATCTGCCTCCTCCAACTCCTGCTTTTGGCCAATTCGACGGCCTGCCCGATCGTCTGGGCTTGTTCGCCATCTCCGGTCGATCTCATTTTCATGCGGATGCGGGGAGAATGGTCTTGCGGCAATGCATGTTTACACTGAGCTTGTGGCTCCTTCGGCCGTCACTCATTCGTTAAGCTTGCCGTTGACCTCTGCCACTGCCAACAACCTCGTCGTCGCCAAGGGCTCGCTCCTGCAGATCTTCACGACAAAATGTATCTCCGCCGAGCTCGATGGGCTGTCATCGTCCGTCAAAGATGGCCAGCAGCAGCAGCATTTCGACCCATGCATGACTGACGAAGCCGGTTTGGAAGCATCATTCCTAGGCGGCGAGTCGATGATTGTGCGGACTGACCGTTCAAACAATACAAAGCTAGTCCTTGTGGCCGAGATCCCTCTAGCAGGTACCGTGATTGGGCTGGCGCGCGTCAAAGTCAAAAACACCGTTTCGGGAGGCGAGGCTCTGCTTCTGGCCTATAAGGCTGCCAAGATGTGTTTGACGGAATGGGACCCTCAGAGGAACGCGCTCGAGACGACCTCGATTCACTACTACGAAAAAGATGAGCTGCTTGGGGCGCCTTGGGAGACGGGTTTTGGTGACTGCGTCAACTACCTCCAGGCAGACCCTGGCAGCCGATGCGTCGCCTTTAAATTTGGGAGCAGGAATCTGGCCATATTGCCGTTTGCGCAGACCGAGGAAGATCCGGAGATGGACGATTGGGATGAAGATTTGGATGGTCCTCGCCCTGCCAAGGAGGATACCGATACCGTCATGACAAACGGAGATGATGGCAAGGACCTCGTCCGGTCGAGATATACGCCGTCTTTTGTGCTTCGTCTGCCGTTGTTGGACCCGACGCTGCTTCATCCTGTGCATCTTGCATTCTTGCATGAATACCGGGAGCCGACCTTTGGTATCATATCCTCGACGCAAGCGCCATCGGCAGCACTGGGAATCAAGGATCACCTTACGTACAAAGTCTTCACTCTCGACCTGCAACAACGGGCATCGACGACGATTCTGTCCGTCACGGGGCTGCCCCGAGATCTATTCAAAGTGGTGGCTTTGCCGGCACCTATGGGCGGCGCTCTGCTGGTCGGAGAGAATGAGCTGATACACGTGGACCAATCCGGCAAGGCCAATGGTGTGGCGGTCAACGACATGGCAAAACAGATGACCTCATTCAGTCTGGTCGACCAGGCTGAGCTGGGATTCAGACTCGAAGGATGCGCCGTGGAGCTACTGAATGCCGACGCCGGCGAGCTCTTGTTGATATTGAACAATGGAAGAATGGCAATCATCTCTTTCCGAGTCGACGGTCGCACGGTCTCGGGAATCAGCGTAAAACTTGTCAGCTCTGAGAACGGCGGCAATCTGATCAAGAGCCGGGTGTCATGCATTTCCAAGCTGGGAAAAAACACCCTCTTTCTGGGCAGCGAAAGCAACGACTCGGTTGTGCTGGGCTGGTCCCGCAAGCACGGACAGGAGAAGAGGAAGCGGTCACGAGTGCTAGATCCCGACCTGGCGCTGGACGTGGACGAACTCGACCTCGAGGATGACGAAGACGACGATTTATACGGCAACGACTCTACCGAGGCTAGGCCAGCTCACGCCGCCCATGGGGGGCCCAAAGCCGGAGACGCCATTTTCCGCGTCCACGATTCCCTTCTGAGTATTGCGCCGATTCGAGACTTCACCTGCGGGCGGCCTGCGTTTGCACCTGAAAGCGAAGAAGAGCTATTATCCAAGGGGGTCACGGCGGAGCTGGAATTAGCATGCGCAGTTGGGCGCGATGCCGCTGGTGCTGTTGCCATCATCAACAGACAAATCCAACCCAAGGTCATTGGACGATTCGATTTCCCCGAGGCTCGGGGGTTCTGGACCATGTGCGTCAAGAAGCCCATGCCCAAGGCGTTGGGTTTCGGGGCCGGCGCACAAGTTTCCAATGATATTGATCCAGCTGGACAGTTTGACAGGTACATGATCGTAGCCAAGGTGGATCTGGATGGCTACGAGACGTCCGACGTATACGCCCTGACGGCTGCTGGATTTGAGACGCTCAAGGACACAGAGTTTGAACCAGCGGCGGGATTCACCGTCGAGGCGGGCACCATGGGCAAGCAAACGCGCGTTATTCAGGTGCTCAAATCAGAAGTGCGATGCTACGATGGAGGTGAGAGCTCAAAGGAGTTGCTTTCTTTATTCTTTCTTTTTTTTTCTTATGAGAGCCATGGGCTGTCAATAGTACTGACTGACCCACACGCGCGTTCATGCTTTTTTGGGGGTTGTCCTTGTTGTCATAAACGGCCGGCTAATTATGTCTGAGTGTAACCAGATTTGGGACTGAGCCAGATCCTGCCCATGCTAGATGAGGACACCGGGGCCGAGCCGCGCATCACGAGCGCCAGCATCGTGGACCCGTACTTACTGCTTATACGGGACGACAGCAGCGTCTTCCTCGCCCAGATTGACAATAACAACGAGCTGGACGAGGTGGTCAAGCCGGATGGGCCTCTTAAATCCCTCAAATGGTCGTCTGGGTGTCTATACTACGACACGCAGGGCGCTTTTCAAACGACGGCTGGTGAGCGTGGACCAGATGGAGCGCATCGAATCATGATGTTTTTGCTTAGCTCGACCGGTGCTTTGCATGTAGGTTCACTGCTCGGCGGCCCCATTTCTTCTTCTTCTTGAAGCTTGGTCTTGAGTCTGGATGACTAATTAGTAAACAGGTATATTCTCTCGCCGACTTGTCTAATCCCGTCTTTGTAGCGGAGGCTCTTACGTCAATACCACCGTTTTTGTCCGCAGACTTTGTCGTGCGAAAGGGGGCCAGCAAAGAAAGCATTTCAGAGATTCTCGTCGCTGATCTAGGCGATGCGGTCTCACAGTCACCGTACTTGATTGTAAGTACTCTCTGTCTTTGTAGACTGTCATTGGCCTTTTCAAGAGTTCTCAGACTTCTTTGGTTTGTCATTTGTACTAAACAATCCAGGTCCGTCATGCCACCGATGATTTAACATTCTACGAGCCAGTACGGCACCACAAAAGCGGTGCAGCTGAGGCCACTCTATCCGGATCTCTGCTCTTCAAAAAATCGGCCAATGCGTGCCTCGCCACCACTGCGCCCGAGCTGCCCGACGACGAGACGGAAGAGCCGCCGCGATACGTGCCCCTGCGGAGATGCGCCAACATCCACGGTCACAGCACCGTTTTCCTTCCCAGCTCATCACCCAGCTTCATCTTGAAGAGCAGCAAGAGCATCCCTCGAGTTTTGGGCCTCCAGGGGCTAGGCGTGCGGGGCATGAGTCCGTTTCATACAGCAGGTTGTGACCATGGCTTCATCTACGTCGACATGGAGGGAATCGCAAGGGTAACAGAACTTCCCAGCAACGCCAATTTGACGGAACTGGGCGTATCAGTGACCAAGATCCCGCTGGATACCGACGCGGACCTTCTATCGTACCACCATTCCACGGGCAGCTACGTCGCTGCATGCACAACACTAGAGCCATTTGAACTGCCCCGCGATGATGACTACCACAGGGAATGGGCCCGCGAAACGCTAAGCTTTCCGCCCATGATGCCGCACGGCGTCCTGAAGCTCATCAACCCGGTAACCTGGACCGTGATCCACACTCTTGAGATGGAGTCCTGTGAGTCGATCGAGAGCATGAAGACGCTCCACCTGGAAGTCTCCGAGGAAACCAAGGAGAGAAGGATGCTCGTCGCAGTTGGCTCCGCGCTATCCAAAGGCGAAGATCTACCAACACGGGGCCGAGTCCAAGTCTTTGACATTGTGACCGTCATCCCCGAACCAGGCCGTCCCGAAACCAACAAACGCCTCAAATTAATGGCCAAAGAAGAGATCCCCCGAGGCGCCGTCACGGCCCTATCCGAAATCGGAGCTCAGGGCCTCATGCTCGTCTCGCAGGGACAGAAATGCATGGTCCGCGGTCTCAAAGAAGACGGATCCCTCTTGCCAGTCGCCTTCCTGGATATGAGCTGCCACGTCTCGAGCGTAAAGGAACTCCCCGGCACAGGACTATGTCTCATAGCCGATGCCTTCAAGGGCCTCTGGTTCGCAGGCTACACCGAAGAGCCCTACACATTCCAGGTCCTCGGCAAAAGCAGCGGGAACCTCTCCCTCCTAACGACGGATTTCTTACCCGACGGAGACGAGCTTTCCATGGTGGCGGTCGATGCAGAGGGTGATTTACACGTTCTGGAGTTTAATCCTGAGCATCCCAAGTCGCTGCAGGGACACCTCTTGGTCCACCGGACGAGTTTTTCAGTGACGCCCAATGAGCCGACCATGACGCTTCTGCTGCCGCGGACGGTGCCGGCTTCGATGCAGGGACAGGGACAGGGACAGGGACAGGGACAGGGACAGGCACAGAGTCGTGCGAATATGCAGCTTTTGCTGGCGTGTCCGTCGGGGCAGATTGCTGCGCTGGCTCCGCTGCCGGAGTCGATGCATCGGCGTCTGTTGTCGGTGACGAATCAGCTGCATCCGGCGATTGTGCCGCATGGGGGTCTGCATGCAAAGGCGTTTCGACATGCGGGAGAGCATTCCGCGGCGGGGGCGACGGTGGGGGTTGATACGGCGGCATCGTCGGGGCAGGCGTTGGTGGATGGGACGGTGTTGGCGCGGTGGAATGAGTTGGGGGCGGCGAAGAGGGCCGAGGTGGCTATTCGGGGGGGGTATGATGGGGCGGGGGATCTGAGAGGGGATTTGGAGGGTGTGTTGGGGTGGACGGGGATGGCATATTTTTGATATCGTGGATGGGATTCTGTATGCTGGGGTGGCAGCGAAGTGTACTTTGTGTGTTTTGGGAGGTTGGCCGAAAAGAATGATGGGTTCATGGTGAAAGGAAAGTGACGGAGGCGTGGATCTATGGTACTGAAATGCTCTTGAAATCTTGATACGAGGCGGACATGGGGGATGGTTTATGGCGATGCTGCCACTCTATATACATAGAGTGTTTATCTGGCGAAAAGGGTTTGGCTGGGCAGTGTATGTACTTAGTTACAATGTAAAAATAGTCTCGTTTCTGAATCATTAGACGTTGGCTATTGTTGCAAGAAGTCCACGAGGGTTGCATTACGAACTGTGTATTTTTCACAGAGAAAGTTCTTTCCTGATTCTGTATGTCGATGACATGATTGTCGCGGCACCAACTCCCGAAATGGTTCAGTCCGTCATTTCGGATCTTCAGCGTCGATATGAGCTGAAGCGTCTCCGCGAGCCCCAAGTTATTCCTCGGTATCGAATTTGTCCGGGATAGGGCTAACCGATCTATCCCTCTGCACCAAAGTCTTTACATTAAGAACATCATGCAGAAGTTTGGTATCACCGACATCAACCCTGCTTCCGTTCCTTGGCTTCCCAAGGCCGATATTCCTGCTGACTGGAATTCTTTACCCATAGTCTGTAGTTTATCGGACTGGGCTCAGCAAACTGGCAGTTTCAATTGGCTGTCTGTCTGTACGAGGTCAGATTAGCAACGCTGCCACTTCCATGGAGACAATTCATCTCTCTCCGCAAACAAATCTTATACTAGAGCATCATTGTTTATCTCAAGTTCACGTTGGCCTGGGGCCTCAGAAATCATGTTATCTCTTGGCAGGCCAATAAGTCAAGGACATAATAATACATTACTACATAATACACACACACACACACACACACACACACACACACACACACAAGATAACACGTTCATCACCACACGGCATGCTTCGACGCAGCAAGCGCATTTCCTCGCTCCTACAACGACGTCGTTGGGCAGTTAGTCGCAGTCGTAGTATACATGTAATTCGTCATGCAGATCGTCTCGTCATTGGCAGTCGGACACTGCGTCTCAGTAGTACGCAAGACAACACCGCGGGCACATCCGCATGGGAGCGTGAGGATAGCTATTTCCATCAGATCAGTCAGAGCTCGCAAAGACATGGCTTCTTCAGAGGACAGCCCCCAAGAAAAATTCACACACACATACCGTCAGCAAAGCACCGTTGGTTGCCAGGATCAAAATCACAGCCCTTGTCCCGGCCCTCGAGTTGGGTAATGGTGTTAGTCAAGGTACACAGCGGGCCGGTCGGCTCAGGAGTTGGCCACGGCGGCGGGGGCGTCGTTGATGAGGTATCGGAGTCGGAAGGGGTGTGGCTGTGCGAGTGGCTGGTAGGTGGGTACTCCTGCGCGAGCGCACCCGGTGTTGTCGGCGTCGGCGAGGAGCTGTAGTGAGGTGTTGCCACTGCCCCGGACCACACCATCCTGAAAAGCTACATGTTAGCAAAGAGGAACGCGACAAGACCAAACTGACGATATGTAGTACATAGGCGGTTGGAGGGGGGTGGGGAAAGGAGAACCTACGTGGCGAGCGAAACGAAGAAAAACGTGGAAACCATCCCGACGACAAACCGTTTATCAGTCCGACGACGTATTAAAAAATTAGATCTGAAAAATAGTGTTTCTTCAGCGTAAGCGTCAATTCAAAAGAATTCCTCTCTAGACTAAAAAGAGGGCACTCGACACGAATTTATACCGTCCATGAATCCATGATCCTACCTCCCTAAGCCAGGCCCTGCTAGCCACGTTCCCCGTTGCCCTGATACATACATACATACATACATACATACATACATGCATACCTAAACTGCACGGTCCGGATGGAGTAGGATTTCAATTTCGGAACCCCCGCGGCCGCGCAAACGCACAAATTCATACTCCGTATGGAGTAGCCAATCACGCTGGGGTACATAGTGGTGCGGTTCCCGACGCGCTGGAACTGAACCAGGCTGCAGGCTGCAAGGCATGTAAAACCCGAGCGGCTAAAATGGAGGAATTCTTCTCTCATGCAAGTTCTTTACCACCTAGGTATGTATGTATGTGTACGGAGTACATATGTACAACATGGGTGGGGCTGGAAAAACTCCCGGCGATTTGGAAGTGTTTCTTTTGGAAGCTTTCTATGTTTAGCGAAGCGAAGCGAAGCGAAGTGAAGCTAAGCGAAGTGAAGCGAAGCGAAGTGAAGCCATTTCCACACACTCGAAGGCTCTCAAATCTCTATGAATTACGGAGTAGTCATGAAAGCTTGGCGAAATGATTGGTCCTCGTTGAATCCGCAAATAAGCGAAGCGCGCCCCTTCGCCCACGGCGTCACCATATTACGGAGTAAACACTCCTGTACAGGAGTGGAAATGTACTTATGTTGAGGTGAGTTCTTCTATGTGCGATATTTTCTGACGCGGTACATGATGCATATTATGGTTTTGCGGTACATGAGGGCCCGGCAGAGACGTTCTAATTATAGTAGTGGGGGAGGGATTGCCATCCCGTGGGGGGAGATGGTAATGGAACAGGCTAATGTATATTTGTGTTTATCTGTCATGATGTAGTGTTTCGTTTAGTGTTCGTTGATTACTTACATGTTTAGTAAGTCGTCGGTCATACTCGTTTCTTTGGCTCTTGCTGGTATCGCCTAGGTATGTGGTTTGGTTTACTGTCCGCTCGATGCGGGCAGATGCTCACGAAGTAGCAATATCTAGTAATCTACGGAGGCCGTTGGGCAGGACATTTGGGATGTGCATTCTGTTCTTATATATAAGTCGGTGACAATCTTTCTCCAGGTCTCTCGCAAGTCACGACCGCGACCAATGCCGCTTCCATTTCTCCTTTTCCCCATTTTCATCTCCGATGGGCCATGCAATAGCAAGCTACAGCACTACAAGTACCACTTTCCTTGCCCCAGTTTGCACATATTTGCACATTTTGAATTCTCTCACCGAATTAGTCCACCTTCATGGGCACCCGTTTCCAAGATAGACTCATTTGTCGTGGGATGGGCATCCTCGACGAGGACTGTCCTATTGTGGGTGTTGTTTTGTTGTCTGCCCGCTTGCCCATATCGCGATTGGCCCGGCAGTCTCCGCTGATGTCTTGACTCTTGAGTCTTGACTCGATGTTCTCCCGGGGAGCGGGGGTAGAGCTGCCGACTTGCAGTGCGATTGCAGTTTATTTTTAGCTCTATAACTCCTTTTTCGTTCATGAATATTGCTCCGCAAGGCACGGAATGCCGCTTTGGGCTCACTTGCGTCGGTGGCTTTCCATCTACGTAAGTGGGAGACGGGATGAAGTTTGGACAGGGCGGGAAGGGGCAGCTTCAGAGAACAGAAACAAAGGAGAAAATGGATAAAAGACACGGAGAAATAAAAGAAGGAAAAAGAAAGACGCAGGCCTCAAACGGCTGTTTCATTCGTACTCGTCATTTGCAAATTGCAGTACAGAAGCGGATTCCAATCCTAGATTTTAAATCAATGGCACATGAAGCAAGGACTCAAGAGTCCCAAGACCTGCTCGATAGCACAATACACAAATATGTTATGATTATAAAACGTTGATCATTGCTACTACTAAAGGATTAAAGTGTAAGCCGCAGAGCGGTATAGAAAAAATGTAAGTAAACACCCATCAGCCATCAGGACCTAAACTCCCTCCTATCCCTCAGAACCAAATTCCTCCAACAGAGGACCACCCATCCGGGCCAAACTTCTTCAGCCCATCAAGAACATCTACCAACCCATACCCAATATCTATAAACACATCACCGTCCAAGGGACATCTCTCCCTTACATTCCAACCAGCTTGGAGAAACCCTTAAAGGCGGACGTCAGCCCGCTGAAGAGTCCCATGATCGGGTTACCACCTCCAGCAGCAGCCGGTGCCGCCGCCGCCGCGGGAGCACCAGCCGCTACCGGTGCGGCAGCAGCAGCGGGAACACCAGCACCGGCCGCTGAGCCGCTGGCCTGATCACCCGCCGCAGCGGGAGGTGCAGCGCCAGCCGCGGGAGCACCAGCAGCTGCCGCGGGAGCAGCTGCCGCCGCAGGAGCAGCAGCAGCAGGGGCAGGGGCAGGGGCAGGGGCAGCCTGCTGAGCCGGAGCCGTCTGTGAAGCGCCATTGTTGCCACCATTGCCAGCGAGGTTGCCGTTCCCGGCGGAGACATCGTGGGTTTGCAGACCCAGCACATTGATAGGGAAAGCAAAGTCGCCAGTCTTGATGTCGACGAGAGGTTGCTAACAGCGTTGGTCGTGTCAGCAATGTACTCAAGAGTGTCTATGTCTCCTTCTTCTACATTGGGATATGAAAACTTACAGCAGGGGCGGCGGGAGCAGCAGCAGCAGCAGGTGCGCCGGCACCACCAGCGGCTGCGCCGGTGCCGGACGCGGAGCCATAGCCAGATACAGAGCCGGAGCTAGAGGCCGTGCCGGAGGCTGTGCCGGAGACGGGTGCGGCACCGGGGGTGGGCGGCGTAGAGGGAGAAGCAGCGGCCGTATCGTTGGAGTAGTGGTCGTGGTCGCCACCGGGGATAGGCGCCGCGGCGGCGCAGAGAGCCAATGACAAGATAGCGAATCTCATGATTGCTGTTGTATGTTGTATGTGTTTGTTGTGTATCTTTCTTTCAATTATCTCAAGTCGTCCGTCTTTCAAGTCGTTGGCCTGCGGAAAGAAACCGTCCGAAGTCGTTACAATGTATATCGAATACAGATGAAAGCGAGTGTACTGAGTCGAAATCCGACACGTTGGAGAATAAAAAACGAAAGAGAGAATGAAATGTCTTTTATTCAAAAAAGAACAGAAAAGAGAGTTATGCACAGCACAGATATGAAGGTGACTTGAGAGAATAAGAAAGAAGCGTTTGATGCAGTGCAACAGGAGGATGCGATTCCCCTTATATGGACGGGATACATCTTACCTATCCACCTACCTACCTAGCCTAGACCGGATCAAAACTTCAGCCAACGCCCAGGGGATTGGAGAAGCAGAGACCGGATCAAACTAGACTGGATCAAACTAAACCAAACCAAACCAAACCAAACCAAACAAGTTACGAGGGCGAGAACCACAGAAACCTTCTGAGTCAACAGCATAGGTAGATGCGCCGTCTCCGTCTCCGTCCCCGTGCCTGAGTCTGATTGAGTCTGAGTCTGAGTCTGAGGGACTCCTCGCATGGCCGTCTCGTCTGTTCTGAGTCTGGCCGCCTTCTCACGTGTGCTTTGTCCGCCAGGCACGGCCGTGGCACCCTCGTGCAATTTGCATCCCTCTTGTCTAGGTAGGTAGGTACCACCTTACTAAAGTTTCTTCCGACCCTAAGTGTGGAAAGGTGGATTGGATGAGGGAAACACGGCCCCGAGGAGGTCTGGACTACTGAGTAGCGTTAGCGTAGTGCAAGTGTTTATTGTGGGAGAGAGGGAGAGTTGAACAAAACAGATGAACTGGAAGAGGCAAAGTGAGAGTGGGTGAGAGTGGGTGAGAGTTGGAAGTGAAGAAGAGGCCCGCCGCCGTTGGACAGTTGGAGACTGGCAACTGCGGGGCCGAAAGATGGGGTTCCCGCTCGGACGGACACCCTGCGCTGGTCTAACGGACGGTGGCGTGGAGAACACCTTAGATATTAGACATAAACGTACCTGACGGATGGTCGGTGAAGGCGGCGACGGCGTTGTTCTAACGTGGGTTGATTACAGTTGGGTTTCAGGTCGTCAGAGCCGTTACCTTCACTGAGGGTTGCGCATGGATGTTTTCCACGTGTCGTGTCTGACAGCTGAGTGCTTATGTAGGTAAATTTACATACATACATACATACATACATACATACATAGGTACATATGTAGAGTATGCGTTCCTGCTTGACGCGATCTGGTCGTACGATTCCTCGATGGGTCCAAGAGGATTCCGTCACGATGGATGCGATCGAGGCTACTGAGTAAACTTGTTCGATTCGGTCGGCACATTCCGGGCCTACTGATTATGCGTATCTGTCTGTCTATCTGCCAGCCAGCCCATGAGAAGCAAACCATCCACAGTCCGCTCACTACCTACCCATGATCCTGCCTCGCAAACTTGACGCTCTTTCTGCGCTCCTTGTCACCGCTGCTCGATCGTCCTCCTGGACTCGCACTCGCACTCAGAATCCCCCCTCGAATCCCCCCACCGCTACCTCTACTGAACCCGTCCCTCGTCATTCCCCCCGTAGCCCTAGTACCACTCTGCGGGACGTCGACGCCATCTAATCGTGCTCCCCCAGGACTCAATCCCCCATTGCTGCCCCTACTGCCCCTACTGCCCCTACTGCCGATACTGCCGATACTGCCCCTACTTCCGATACTGCTCCCAGCCCTATTATTCCCTTGCTCTCGTACTCGAGTCGAGTCTCCCACCGCAGCACGACCTGGCATCACGCCCCGAGCCCCCCTCATCGTCCTGCTGCCCCCCCGAGACGGACTCGACAGACACGCATGCCCGCACCCATCAGACGGACAAAAACCATCGCTGTATTTGATATTCCCATCGCCCAGCATCGTCCCCTCACATGTCCCATGCCACAAATGCAAGCACGACGCATGGCCCCCATGCCCACACTCAGGACAAAACCACCACTCAGAAAGCCACTTATCCGACTCGACCGACTCCACGTCCCCCGCCCGCGGCGCCACCTCTGCCGGAATGTGAGACGGCCGCTTTGTTTCGCGATGCCCGCACACGGAGCACGGCGCCATGATGCTGCGGCACCGTTCGCATGTCCACACTGCTGCGGACCCTGCCTGTGGGTCAACCTCGCGTGGCTTGCGGCACGCTGAGCAGGACAAGCCAAATTTGCCTGCTTGTTGCGCGCTGCTAAAGATGCATTCGTAGTTGTCTCCCCAATCTGGTAGGCCTTCCGGCCATCCTCTTAAACACATCTGCCGTAGGAAGGCTGCTTCGACAAAGAGGCTCATCTGCATTAGCCGCTGGTAGTGTTGCTGTAGGATCGCTCTCGCGCGGTGGCTGTTGATGATGGACTCGGGCACGAGGGGCTTGAGGAGCAAGATCATGGCTGATGCGTGCAGAGCGCTTGTTCGGCATTCATTATCTAGGGCTCTTGTTAGGAGAGTATAAGGGTCTAGGGGGGTCATGAAGGAGAGGACTTCTGCGCCTGCGTCGTCCTCGTCCTCGTCGTCTTCGTCTTCGTCTTCGTCTTCGTCTTTGTCTTCTGCACATAATGCGTCTGCGTGTGGGCTGTCGTCGCTCCAGGGCAGATAGTCCGTTTCAACGATCCGAGGGCGTGGATCGTGGCGAGGTGACGTCGTTTCTTTTACTCTCAAGCCTGCAGGTCGCCCAGTGTCAATGCCGGGAATAGCAATGCGGGGCAGTGTGCTGGGATCGATCCCGTTGGGATCTTGTGACATGACAGGTGGATGGCGAGGATGCCCTTCACCATTGTCTGCTTTGGGCGCTTTCGAAATGAGCGGTACTTTTTTATCATCGCCAGTGTGGCTTGATACCTCCTCTTTCTCCGTCAATTGCTTTGAACTGACCTTATCCTCCGCCAATTCCTCCAAGAGGGCCTTCTCGTCCGTCACTTGGATCGAATAAACGGGTGAGCCTTGATTGCCAGACGCACTTGTTCTCTCCACCTTCAATTTCTCCCCAGGATCTCCACTGGCTTCCATCCGGCTAGACATGATACTCATGCTCGATTCGGAAAATATCTGTCCTAAGCCTTCATCTGAATCGGGTCCTGCCGTCTCGTCCCTGTGGCTGTGGGCACTTTCATTGCCATTAGTTCTTTTCTCCGTCGTGGGTGCATCGATAGCTTTGGCCGTCGCTCCGGTGTCGTAGGATTCCTCGCCCTCTTTCGGGGAAAAAGCATCAGGCTCCTCTTCACAACCACGTGCGCCTGGCGGAGCCAAGGACTCCGAGTCAGACCGTTTCCGCGGACTGTTGGATTCGTTGAATGATCCATGGGCAGCAGGTCCCAGGCTTAGGCTGTCGGGCTCCTCAAGAAGTAGCTTGTGGCCTTGAGCATGGAATTCCTCTTGTTGCCCGGAACTTTCAACAGGCAAATTCGCATTGTTGACATCATGGGCGTAGTCGTTGCTGGCATTGTCGATATCGTCGTCGTCGCCGCTGCTGCTGCTGCTGCTGCTGTCACAACTGTCTGCTGGTCGCACAACTGGAGTGGACACTCTGGAGCCTCCCATCTTCTCATCCAGTAAGGAGCGGATAGAGTCGCCAAGGCTTCTCGTCTTGGTTGGGGCATGCCTTGGAGTGTCCTCGCCATCGCCATTCGTTTCCAATGGCTTCATCCGGTCTGATCCTCGAGGCCCGTCTTCCAGGTGCATCTTTTGGAGTTGACCGGTCCGGATCTCGAAGTGGTGTTGCGCGCGACGCCTCAAGAGAAGGCCCATGGTGTAACCCAGAATGCGCCAAGTTTGTGCCATCCGGTACAGATTTGCGGCCTCGCTTGCTTTCGCAAACTTCTCCATGATATCTTCGACTCTCTCGACCATGCTTTTGCCGCCCTCAACATAGGGCAAGCCCTGGTACAACGCATCCATGTACGCGTTGGACATGGATTGGTAGAATTGCACCGGTAGAGCAGCAGGTAATGGGCCGAATAACATGGTCTGTTGGGATTTAAACGTCCCCGTGATGTTGATAGATTGCTCCAAGCCGAGGATCTGCTTTGCGTCATCTGCAATGGGAGCTTCCCCCGATGGCGGAGTAGTGCTCAACGACACACTGCTCCGTCCGCTGGGTGCTTTCTTTGGGATGGCGCTCCGACGAGCGCCTAGAAAGCTGCTCAAGGCCTCGTCCTCCGAATCACTTTGATTCAAGATCAAGGCACCAGGGTTACTGGGACTCGATCCGTACGAAGCGCGAGAAATCATCCTGGTTGCTTCTGTGCCGTGATACCGCAGCCGATTCGAGTTCGGGCGTTCGTCAAGGACTAAAAGCACATCTCCTCTTGGAGAGAACGCCATGGCAGATGTGGATTGGCGATCGGTTGCCTTGTGCGCAAAAGACACGTCCCGCTGAGTGAAAGCTCCATCCGGCCCAGCCGTCCACAGCAAATCCTGATCCCGCCACCAGATAGCGGATGGACAAGCCTCAAAGGTCTCCATCTCTTTGTACGGCATCAAGGGCCGCGCCAAATCCCAGATGTGAACGGTGGGCGTGCCGTACTTTCGACTGCTTGTCTCGTCGTACGTCACGGCTACTTGGGCAACTCGTTTGGCTTGCGCAGTCGCGGACCATAGCCCAGGGCGCCACGATGCGGCCGCAACAGAGGCAGGTGCCGAAATGGTGAATTTAGGTTTCTGTCGTTTATCGGCCGTAGGTCCCAGATCCCACACGTGGACTTTGGTGTCCCATCCAGCACTCAGGAGATGAATTCCATCCGGATGCCACGCAATAGACGAACACGACTTATCATGTGCGTTCAGTCTCAAGAGCGGTCGCCCGGGCTGACGAACATCCCATTTCATTACAACCCCGCTCTCTGTACAGCAAGCCATCTCATGGCCCTGCGTCGGCGACCAACTAACCCGTCTGATAGGATCGATGCATCTCAGAGGTGCGAACCGTTGCCTGAAGGAGAGGCCGTATCTTGCTTCAAACTTGTTCGTCGAGTCGAATATCCGGGCCGTCCCGTCTTGTCCACCCGTCAATAGCCAGGACTGAAGATGAGGGTTGATGTCCAGACTATTCACTTGACGCGAATCCTCATTCATCAATGTGTATCGAAGCGCCTGAGGCTCCCCGGCTGCGAGACGCGTCAGATCATACGAGAAGACCTTTCCGCTGGCGCAAGCCGTGTAGATATGGGAGCCGTTGTGCCATTTGACATCGCGGATGTTGAGCTGATCGGCAACGATATTCGGGTGCGAGCTGCTAGACTGCTGGGAGGTGAGACCTCTTCGCACGTCGATGATGTTCTTCTTGAACCTGAAGCTTCGGCTCGCAGGGTCGTTGACAACGACGATCTTGAGAATATGAGGACCTGCGAGTATCACGGCGCGTTGATCCGCTGACACGTCGAAGCAGGATATCGGGGCGCCTGCATTATAGCCGGCGTCTAGCGACTTGGGAGGACGAACTGAGGAGGGGTTCGGGGTGGTGGTGCCCGAGATGGAAGACGATTCGCTGGTAGGAGAGTCGGGAGCAGTCTTGCCCAGTAGCTTCCGCATAATCTTGGAGTCGCGATTATACATGACGGCGAAGGTCGGAGCGCAAGGGAGGCGCCATCGGGGGCAGTCCGGCCGATAGTATGGCAATTACATCTACTGCGATAATGAAACAATTACGGTAACAAGTTGGCGAGCGGGAATGACGAGTTGAGTGCTTGATTCTCGTACGCTGTCGTGGACTCGTATTCAATGTTGTTGTGGTCAAGTGCAACGGAATTCCAAATTCTCGGGAAGGAACAAAGTGAAGTGGGGACCTCTTTCAATGACCACCCCTCCTCACCTTCTGGTGTGCAGCAGATCTGACGAGTCTCATCTTCATCCACGTGGACATCGAGTGGCACGTCAAGTCGCATTGTCGATTGCAGCATGGCAAAGTTGCACTATGCATATTTGACAGTTCCATCAAGACTTCCGTCTACTGTTCCACTCGCGACCCTGCCTTGGATAGGAAGCAGCCACATCGCAGGCTGAGCAGGCAGATTTCTCCGCACCGGCCGCCACCTACGCTGTCATCACCAGATGTTACACCGCTGAAATGCATAGTCACAGCCGCTTCGGGACGTCTGACCAGGCTCGACGCCTCAGGCAGTGGGAGGTCCCCAACAGGGCATGCCGGAATACGGAACCTTCAACACCATGGTCTCCTCGTTGTGATGGTACTGGATTCGATCGTCTTTGTTCAGCTCTAGGCAAGTGATTAGATTTGGCCCGACTTTCGACTTGATTCTAGAGCCAGATATTGCGCCTGAGCCCTGGAGGTTTCCAGCAGTCAGCCATGTTGCCTTACCAATACCGCCCTTTGCAAAAAGGGGAGATTCGCCTCTTGAGACTGGACGGAATCAATGGCTCCGACCAGCTACTCTCCGGCAGCATCATTCACCACAAATTAGTTAATCCGATCTACCGCCATCCAAAGGATACAGCAGCGGCTTTTTTGGAACATCCCCTTCCTTATGAAGCCCTCTCTTATCACTGGGGGGGCGACAACAGGGCCCTATGCGAGGTTCTGATTCATGATGACGAAGGCAACAACTCCGTCTTAAGAATCACCAAAACCTTGCACTCCATTCTCTGTCGATTAGTCTCGCAGGACCAGCAGCTAGTCATCTGGGTAGATGCAATCTGCATCAATCAGATCAACTCCAGCACAAACCTGGAAAAGGGAGAACAGATCCAACTCATGCCCGATATATATCGTATTGCAGCCCGTGTTCAAGTATATTTGGGAGATGAGTCTGCCGATTTGCAAGCAGCACTCCAACTCTTGTCCACCCTTGCAGACTACTCAGAGCACCTAGACGACTTTGCACACGCCGAAGGGGAAATTGGATTAGACCTTGCTTTGCAAAACGGCTTTATTCTTCCCCCTCCCGACGACGAGCGCTGGCCAGCTCTAAGGGCTTTCTTCTGTCGCCCTTGGTTCCGACGTGTCTGGGTAATACAAGAGTTTGTATATGCCACAGAAGTGCGCGTGATGTGTGGTGATGTGGAGATAGATTGGCACAGGCTCTGGCTGGCTTCCAAGGCGTACGTGTCGAACAGAAACCTCATCTATCAAGGCTACGGGAAGGACATACTCTCCTTCTTCTCCCCCCGAGTCAATATGCATAGAGAGGCTCATGAAGGCGCGATTGCCCTCCATCGGATCACAGACCTGCGTCTACGCGCCATGGGATACATGTCCGGCCCGTACATGGTATACAACATTGGCGATGGCGAACCGGCCAACATGACCGGACTTTCCATCCGCAAAAACCTAGACGCCATCAAGGGCTTCGAGAAATTTGCGAGGAACTCACTCCTTTCTGATCGTTCTCAAGGGAAGACCTTTCCATACGGCCGATCTACCTTGTTGGATTTACTGCACAACACGAGCAACTTCCAGGCTACGAAACCAATCGACCGTTTGTATGCCCTTTTGGGACTAGCAGACGACGCAGATGGATATAAACCCATTTACTCGGCCGAAGAAACTACCGCCGTGGTTTCCACCAGGTTTGCGGCAGCTTTTATTGAAAACGGCCACCTTCAACGGGTCTTGGCATCGGCCGGCATCAGGTCAAACACATCTCCTCCAGGAGAGGCGCCATCTTGGGTTCCTGACTGGACAAAAGTCCAATATGCACAAGATAAGCTCATTGGATTCACTCTTATTTCGGCCATTGGGGATGCTTCAGAACAGCGAGATACACAGAGGCGTGAGCAGAGAGCTGCGACTGAGACGAATGATGCTCCTGAGAGTGGCGATGCCTCGTTATCGGCTAGTCTTCCCGATGCAGGATCAAATTACCCTCCAGCAGAGGAAGAAGACTTGGCCGCCCAGGAGGTCAAGACCGAAGCAACACCAAAATTGTACAATGCCTCGGCAAACACCGATCCAGTCTTCAGCGGTAATGTTTTTAGAGGACAACTGACTATCCGAGCCACATTACTGGGTCAAATCACGTTAGTGCTCCCAGGAAAGCTGATGCTACCTTGCCTACAGTACGAAAACATGATATTAAGAATGGGCACCCAATACGTGACAGGAGAGCCCATGGTGGAAGCCCTTTGGCGTACCCTGATCGGAAATCGAACCATGCATGGGGAGTTGGCGCCTCCAGAATTTGCAACCCAATATGAGGCAATGAAGGCACACGACCAAGTCCTTATCACGAAAGCTTTTACTGTTATAGTCATAGCCATTTTCGCAGCGACCCCCATCGTTGTTCTCGCGATTCGTCTTCTGCCGGTCTTGGCCCACGTGGGCATGGTAACGGCACTATTGTGGATGCAATACCTCTACCTCAAGCCAGCCCTAAGCTTTCTGGTTCTGCTGCCCGTATTCCGCTGGCTATACATATGGACTCTGGTTCCAACTCTACTGACGCTGTTATGGTTTCTGCTCACGCGTTGGTACGCGACACAGATGCTTGATTCCTTCGCCAAGATGGGCTGCAGTACCGCCCTTACGACGTCCACGCTACCGGCGGATTGTGCGGCGTATGCGTCTAGTTTGGCCATTACGGTCAATAGACATGCACTGTGTGTCACGAGGGAACATCTGATAGGGCTGGTACCGCTGTTGGCTAGGGGAGGGGACATGATTGTGTTGATGCACGGGTGTGATGTCCCGTATGTCCTTCGTCGCACCCAGGAGCAGGGCTATTACCAGTTGGTGGGAGAGGCTTACGTGCATGGGGTCATGAATGGGGAGGCGATGCAGCAAGGTGCGGAATTTTACAGCGACATCACTCTTGTGTAGCGACGAGGAGTTCTTTGATCGAGAAATGGGGGATATCAGATAGTTGAAGCAATATAGTTTCGCATAGAATCTGATTATTACAACATGATACAACATGCACAGTACGTTCCACAATAGCCGATCATGATAATGACGGAAATCCATGTGTGTCAAATATAGTTCTGTTCCCCCAATTAGCTCTCAGTTCAGCCAAACAAACGCTATGGATATTTAAAGTCGGCCATACCCCCATACCTCCTCGCTGTACATGACAAGCACTGACATTCCTCCATCTCCTGCAGCAGCACATTCGGCCACATGATAACTTCAGCGCCTGTCATTTGTTCCCCGTTTTAATTCCTCCTTTGTGAAAATCCCTCGTTTTCTCATAATCGTTTTCAAAAGCTCATCAACTCAAATCTTGTAAATTCTTCTTCTTCACTCATTCTCATCTCCCCTACCATAGGGCTCCTGCGTCTGCGTCTACGATAGGACTCCTACTCCTGCTCCTGTGTCTCCTCCCAGTCTCCCTATCACCGCCATTATCATTATCGTTACTATCCCTGTAGTCATTCTCACGAGCCCTCCCTGCGCCTCGGCCGACCTTCCCGGGCGGTGGCCTTACAAACGCAAAGTCCACCGCAATTGTCTGATCGAGGAGCTTCGTCTCGTGGGTGCCATCAATCGCCGCGCGGGCTTCTTCCAGGGTGGCGTATTCGATTAAAGCATAGCCCTATTCATTTAAGAAGTTTTCTAGTCAGCTATCCTATCTTGCTCGTCTTCGTTTCCACGATCCATAGCGGGCAACTGCCTGTGTCATTTCTACGGCATAACGTTTTGTTTTTTTTTCCCACGGGTCCCTACTGAACCTAGTTTCATGCTTTTCGGTAGGAGAGCAGGCGCAGGCTACATACCTTGACGTAACCACTCCGCCTGTCCAGATTCAAATGCAAGTTTTTAATCTCCCCAAAGTCGCCGAATTTATCGTGTATGGTCTCCTCATCTGCCTCTTCGTGTACATTCGTGGCGACGACGATCCAGCCTTCGATGGAGCGCACCGCGGTGGCTTTGTTGTGCGTTTGCATTAAAAGCTCATTGGGGAGCGGGGATGGCGCGACGTCGATGTCCATTTCATCGGAAGACATGATGGACGGGCTGGTGGCTTTGCTGGCTTGCTTGATTGATAGAAGGGGGGGACGTGAGAAGGGGTCGTTTTTTGAAGGGGCTTCAAGAAGGCAGATTTGGCCTCGGATGGGATATTTGAACTTGTTGTCGCTGTCGGTGTTGTTGTTGTTTCAGTTACCGCTGTTGTTGCTGAGCTGGTGAGCTTCTTTTCTGGTGTTGGCCGACGTGGGGCAATGTACAAAGGGGTCACGTGTTTCACCATACAGGTCTGTATGCATGTCTACGTGTGTACGAACTTAGCACTTGGCCGAGTGGATTATATTGCGACGGACGTCTTCAACTGTGATTCGCATTGTTTACGCATTAAATGTTACTCACGCAGATGCAGGATGGCCTAGAGATCTTGGTGCGTGAGCCGTGGTCGGCACACTGGAGATCACGTTTGAAACACCTCTCACATGTCACAAGTGCGTGATCTGAAGTTACAACATGCTACAGGCGTCTGGCGATATGCTAGCCGTCCTCCTTCGTCCTCTTTCGAATCTTGGACCGTCCTCCACAACACAAGGTCGCAATCAACACAAGAACATTCGACCACAGCACAGACAGACATGAGAGCTCAGTGGCGAGTTCTTCAGGTAGCACGCTTTCCATGGTTTTTGTTTGGTTTGTATTGAGGAACGACACCAGACGCCGCAGATTCAAGTTCGTCTCGTTTTGTCGAGCTCATGCGTCACATTGTGGACAAAAGAATCGATCGAGGCGACTTGACTATCATTTGATTCCTCCCTGCCCCTATTTATCCGAAACCATTCCGATAGCAAACCGACAGCCAGAGCACCCATTTTGCGCTCTGGCTTGCCCCGACTTCCCATCACACCCTACCCCTTCTTCTCTCTCCTACCTATCTCTCTACGAGCCAGGGTTGGGGTTCATCTAAACATCATAAGTCAGCGTCTTGTTTCCCGCCGTCGTATGAAGGTCAGAACTATGCGATATTCGTGCTCACCTTTCGCTTGCCGCCGGTGAGGACGACGTTGACGAATCGTCGGGTGTACTTGTGACGCTTGAGAGCACGACCCTTGGGGGTCTTGGGCTTCTCCTGAGGCTCAACCTATTGATGCGAAAACAACGCTGGTCAGTTTATCGTCGTTTTCGAGAGTCTCGGAGGATTGAATCGTTGTGAGTGAACGGGTTCGGAACAGTCGTACTTTAGGGGTCTGAGACTTGACCTTGCCTGTGCAGAAGAAAGTATGTTAAATGATTGTCCGTATCGTCAAAATTTCGTTCAGAGTGAGATTTGACATACCGGCACGGGCGAGAGATCCGTGAACTTTTCCCATTGTGAAGGATTGATTTGGCGATGATGTGGATGACGGGTCAGATAGCGGAGGTGCGCTTCGGAGGAGATTTTGCGGATTTTGGCAAATGGTTGTGTGCGGGAGGCGAGTCTCACGTGAGTGGTCCGTTCCCAATGTGCCCTGCCGGAAAAACATTGGCGCGAGTCGCCGGACTGCTGTCCTGATTATGTAAGCTAGGCAATCTTTCAAAACCGCCACCCATCTGCAAAACTCCGTTCAACGCCAAATCGTGGACACATCGTGGAAAGTTCGGAACTGAAGTACCTACATAGCAAGAAACGAGGACTACATTCGGGTTTCCGCAATGCAAGTTTGATGTTGCTCACGGCTCCCTGGTCGTGCTATTTGGCATCATGATACCTATTTGACTTGCAGAAGCCATACAGAATACCCACATTGAAGAAAGGCCCGATTGAGTCTTGTTCTCTCCTCCAGTCTTCTCAAGCTGCCTTGCCGTCGCAACCGTTAGCCGATGACTGCGAGAATGCAATTTTCTTCGTCTCATCACGAACTCACTTGCACCGCATATCCTTAGGCTCGGTCTGTCAGAATTTAGAAAGAATGGATGCTCGTGCGCGTGGGGCGATCCATGATGGCGCGCCGCGTTGCTACACAGATTAGGTGTACTACTTTTTTTTTTCCAAAAACGTTGACGTCACAGGCACCTTACTTTTTTTTTTCGCTTCATCACGATCCGATGATTGATCGCTTGGTATGGACGGTAGAACCCATCCAAGCATTACCTCCTCGCGAGACGGCCCAACAATTCAAAGCTCTACTACTTGATGCTCAAAAGTTTACTTACACATCGTGCCCTTTTCGATATCAACTCTACCGCAATTGCACTTCGTTGTGCGTCGTTGAATATGGCTCGCTCAACTACACCCAAATCGCCCGCAAGATCCTCCATAACGCTGCACAAGACCCTGCGGGAGCGTGTTCTTCACAGTCTACCGCATTACACAGGCCCTTACAATGTTGGCTTCATGGATATCGAAGTGCCCGCTCGCAGTCCGGGGCCGGTGTCGGATTTGAAGCGCTCTGGGAAACCCGTGCTTCGCCTGGACACTGTCTTGATGAGCATATACTACCCCTGTGATCTGGCGAAATCGAGCGATGCTGCTGGTGGTGCGCACAACCTTCGTCGTGTGAATTGGATGCCTAAACCGGGAATCGCCACGTCCAGAGGCTACGCCAAATTTATCAACATTCCCGAAGCGCCAGTCACTGCCTATCTGGCCGGTACGTCGCTCTTCACGAAGATACCGGCGTTTAGGAATGCAAAACTGGCTGACTACTGGGCAAACAAGCCATCTGACGAGACTCCATTTTCGGATAAGCCTGATGGTGGCAAGGAACTTCAAGGCTCTGAGAAACCCACCTTCCCGGTCATCATTTTCAGTCATGGGCTGGGGGGCTCCAGACTTTGTTACAGCACTACGTGTGGCGAGCTGGCGAGTTTTGGCTTCATCGTTGTGGCTCTCGAGCACAGGGATGGAAGCTGCGCAAGGACACTGGTCAACCTGCCCGAAGATCGAGACGCAGCCAAGATCGAGACGTCAACGGCAGAAATCGTTTGCGGTAACGAGGCGCACGATCGGGGTTCCAAGAACAAAAAGGTCCAGCGGAAGAAACAAAGCGGCGTTCACCCGTTTTACATCATGGACTACATCCTGCCCAAGGACAATGCTCAAGACACGTCGCCCCGTAATCCGCGCGGTGTTGACACTGTGTTGCGCACCGCCCAAATTGAGCTTCGGCTCAAGGAGATTGAAGAAGCATATCACGTCCTCACGTTGATCAATGAAGGCGAGGGCGATGAGATTGCACGAGTCAACCTGAGAAAAAAGGGCAACATTGGTTCCAGCTCAATTGGCTTGGCTGGTGTATCTTGGGACAGCTGGAAGGGCAGCATGTTCCTCAGCCAAGTGACCGCAATGGGGCATTCATTCGGTGGTGCCACGACCGTGCAGCTGTGTCGTGATCAATCACTTGCATGGCTTGGACAAGGCGTCGTTCTCGATGGATGGGGCCAAGGCACGCCAGAGCGAGGAGACGGCCCCAACAACACAGTGTGCAAACCCATCATGGCCATCTCATCCGAGGCCTTTATGCACTGGAAGCCCAACTTCAAACGCATCGTTGGTTTCTGCCAAGAAGCACGCGAATCCGGCGCCCTATGTTGGATGCTCACCATTGTGGGCTCAACGCATCTCGCCATGACAGACTTTGCTGTATTATACCCTCGGTGGATGACATTCTTGATGAAATCCATGGCCAATCCTCTCCGGGCCTTGTTCTTGACAACAAAGCTGTCGCTCGAGTTTCTGAGCCTGACACTCCCGCGCGAGCACCTCGAGAATCAGTCTTGGATCAGCCAAGACCTGCTGTTATGTGCAGAAGCTCCGTCCGAGCCGGACGAGGCACTGCGGGAAGAGCACGCTCCGAATGATAAATGGGTGGCTGTGCGACTGAAGATTCCGCATGAATTGCCGCATCGATTCAAGGCTTGGTGCAAGCGAGTCTGGAGAGCCACCAACTGTGCGGCAGTAGATGGCGATGAGCTTGGGGCTGGACTACATGATTATACCCAGCAGGATGAACTGTGGACGCATATAAGTCCCCAGATATCCGAGGTAAAGAAATTGAGGAATAGGCGAGGGAGTGATGATGGCTTCTGAGTTGTTGATGCTGGGACAGAAAGGCTCTGGCAGCATCAGCGATTGCTTGTACCCCGCATCTTCGTAAAACGCCTTTATAGATGGAGTGACGGCATATCGTTCCGTCATGGTGACGGAGAAAGTCAAATGCCGACCAGTGTACAAGTTAATGACTTGGGCCGTTTGCCTTTGTCATTTGTTAATTGAACGTGGCCACCCTTAAAATGCAGGACTTCTCAACAAGGTATTTGTTGCATGCCTGTCGCATTACCGTTGCATATGTTCTGTTCAACGTGAGATGCGTCGCTTCATGCCTGCATATGGTGGCTGTTATTAAGCCGATGGCCAACCTCTCAGAGCCCAACCCCTTTTCCCATTGGTAGATTAGCATCAGATGCAAGTTAGAACACACGAGGCACCGTGAAGCTAACTACATACCTGTTTGCGTGCTTGCCAACCACAATCTGTTTTGTCCACACATGTCGGCTACCCTAAAGAAAAATCGCACCGAACAATGCACGACTTCTCTTACATGATGAGATCCAAAGCAAATGAGTCTAAGCCATCGTCATCAAATTGGAAGATGAGTTAATGAACCAAATGATGAGTTACCATCGGAATTTCGCGAATAGGTCTATAACCCACGGCGAAAATGTTGACTCGTTGAGCGCATTTGAGAGGCTGGGATGTTGAACGAGTGGCTGGTGCGAAATTGTGAGGCGGCCGGTGGCGTTGTGACCAGAGTTGTTGCGACAAGAGGATGGCGTGCGATTGAGTTCCACGGTCCACCAGTTCATAGCGCATTCCATCACCTCTTCTTTTTTTTTTTTTTCCTTCTTTGGATCCCCGGTTCGTCGGATCGTAGGGTCGATCCGGCGCGGATTAGGTTGTAGATGCCGCATCTCATCTCTCCACCAACGGCTGGGCAAACCTTCCGGACCTGGCTCGGAGGGGCAAGGGTCGACTTCAGCGTGGCATTAGCCTGGCAGGAGACAAGGGGATGATGGCTGGGGTCCTCTCGGCACTGGGCACTGGGCAGTGGCGCGACGTAAATGCGATCCGTGATCACTGATGCATGAATCAGGGCATGAAACATGCACACGAAAAAAGAAGCAGGAAACTAACAAAAAAATAGTTACATCAACTTCATTGGGTAAAGAAGGTTACGGACTGAACTATTGTGCGGCCCTGCGTCGGTTCATCAGGGCAGCGAAGAGCCCCCCGATATGTGACACCTGCATGAGACAATCTGCAAGAGCTGGCTTCGTGTTGAAACTTGATACATAACAGCCTTGCAGTGTGCTATTCTGTACGTGTACTTCGTAGTACGCATGTTGTTCGCTGAATGGCAAATGAACAACTCTGTCGATGGCGATAAGACCACGGAAGCTCGAAGCGGACGCCGTCCTCATTCGTCCAAGATTTCTCTCCTGATTTGTATCCGTAGGTACCTACAAATGTACGCAGCTTCATCCATGGCAATATGACCACCCCTTAATTATAGCACCTTGTGCGAGACCGTGTCTCATCGTTCACGCCCCGCTTTATCTGACCCGCTGATCCTTCATCGTGGGAAAAACGTGAAGCTCGGATTGGAGTTCGCGGCAACTCGGTTCGATTCTCCGAGCTGACGTGATGAATCCCGCGGGAAGTCTCTGGGTGCATGTAGCCTCGTAGAGCAGTGACCCGTCATGGACTCATGGCACACGCGTACACACCCGGAGATTTCTCGTATTCATCTGCAAGTTCTTCCCGGTTTTTTCAGTGCACCATTTGTTTGAATGGCTTTGCTGAAGGCCAGGCGCGGGGGCCTTTCCAAGGCCCTTTGCATGCACACGCTCCAGCATACAAAGCAGAGGAAGTCCACCTTGCTCTGTTTATTGCCTAGATGATTCTGTTTCGTTTTTCATTCCTCCCTCTTTCGCATTTGGCTCTCGTATACGGTGTGCTCCTACAAGCCGACCGATTCACAGCTGGTCGCAGCCTTGGCACCAGTTACTCGCTTACCGCCTGACAGCTGTCAGCGACGTCCCGCAAGAACGACCAGAGCATCGGACCTTGATCTTTCGCTCGCGTTCTTTTTCTTGAGCCATCATCTGGACATTACAGAGCCCATCGACGGCGGATGAATTGGCTGCCTGGTGAATATCCCGCCACCCGACATTTCCGTCTTCGACATTACCTTTGAAGCGCCAGCCACCACAGTGCAGCGGGGCGTGTTCATGCTGTTAGGTTACAGGTATGTACAGTCGAATGATTTGTCTTGCACCCGCAGCAGACCAGACATACGTAAGCAAGGGCTGTGAGAGCCAGGTTGGGCCGCGACGCAACAGAGAAATACTGTCGCTGGCCAGCCATCTGGGAAAGCCTATTTGCGAGGGTACGGACTAACTCAGCTTTTTAGGGACCGGTACTCCGTATACTCTGGATCGTTCATACTTTTTGTCATCGTAGTCTCTTTTGCGCAGAAACGAACAAAGCAAAATGGGAACCTTGCAGCTAGAACAACGGAAGCCGATCGAGTTCTCCGCTACTCGTCGTGGTGGCGTTTCCCCAGCCCAAGTTCCAACCACCGCGCAAGTGAATAACAGCATCCCCATGGCGGAGACTAAGAATCGGCCCGGCCGCTCCACCAGCCTGCAACGCATGTTGGACTTGGAAAGGCTGTATATAGTGAGTATAACACTCTCGCCCTTGTTGTAAATTTCGTGTTTTTGGTTCAAATGTTACGCTGTTTTACATATCACTTGTATTTGTGGACTGTTCGAGACATTTTCTGACTAGATTTATAGTCACGACCACAGACTGAAAGACACCACCCACCTCCCATTCAGCCAAAGTCGAAATCTCAAACGACTCCCATACTAGTCACAGCCCACCACCAGACGTCTCCGGACCACACCGGAAATCTCGCACCTCGTCTGGAGGGCCATGCTCAAAGGCCTGTTCGAAGTCGTGTGCCCCGTCGTGGTGATACCTCTTGCCCCCCGCAGCTCCGGCCAGTCGTCATTAACACCAAGACCGACACCTCTCTCACAATGAGCCGATCAGACATGCTCGAAAACGGTACGCGAGAGTTTCTCGTTGGCGACACTCGCAACTCCTCTGCAATAACAGTGCGGGACAAGTATGCAACACTCGTTGCTTATGAAACCCCTCCCAAGGAAGTTGCACGGTGCCATTCTCCAAGCTGGGAAGCATATGAACGACGCAAGATTGAGAAGAAGATGGAAAAGAAGGAGCGAGGGGAGTCCAAAAAGGATGGCGCCAGGAGGCTTTCCAAAAAGCCACCGCCGGCTAGCTCCCCTAAGTCTCTCCAACATGCGTTGGCGGCAGAGGCCGACGCGGGTAGAGGACGTGGACGAGAGCGAACCGAAAAGACAGCGTCTGCGAGCGGATCGAGTCATGAAAAGAAAGCCGCACGGAAGACTCGCAGTCGATCGGGTTCGTTTGTTTCCATGCTCAGAGCCCCTTTTGAATTCCGGCGTTCGTCCACAGACCAAGCTACCGATTCAGGATTTATTGGCGGCATCAAACTAGATCTTCAGCGATACAATCGTCAGCAACAGAACTTGGACAGCAACGCCGTGGAAGACGAATCAAATCTTCACCCTGCTCTTCGCAACAACAACCTCGAGTCTCCGCCAGCATTGGCCGCGAGACCAGTCACCCCCAGCCGAGCCGAGCAACGTCGATATCCGCCAATTACTGGAGGGAACAACTATCATCAGAAGACAGCATTCCTCACGATGTCTCCCACGTCGCCCGCTATTCCAGACGTTAGCAAGGTTGGCAAGTGGCGTACCAAATTCTCGAGGGCGGGTTCGCGCACACGATCGCTAGTAGGTGCCGATGAAGAATCACAGCCCCGCGGATCTGGAGACCAATTCAACGGAAGAAGACAACCAGAGCATCTCCTCTTAACTATCAAGGGTCCTAGAGAACAACCGAATACTCCAAGCTCAAGTTTGTTGTCGCCAAAGCCGCCGAACGTTGCATCCGCCCTAGGATACTCGACCCCCTCGACAGCCCCTCCCCAGTTGGCGCAGCCGATGACCCCGTCTGAGAATCGACGCGCACAGAAGCACAGTAACAATGAGTCTGTTTCGTCCACCTCATCTGCTGCGACCGGCTACAACACAGCTCCTTCTTCCCCACATCCACCGGAACCTCCTCAACGAAGCCCAAAGCGACACTCTGTTTTCAGTCCGGTTGAGTTCAACCCGGTTCCGACACTGCCTCGACATAAACAGCATGATTCTGATAATCAAGTTTCCACGAAAGCCGCACAGTCGTCTACTCAGCGCTCGTTTCCTCTCTGCAGGAATGTGACTAAATCCGAAGCCCGGCAATCTCGCCGTGCATCGACTGGAGTTGCGACATCCCCTTCTACTGCTGCAAGTCAGATCTCGCCGTATCTGTCATCGCCCGCAAACAATAGAAATTTGCCAGCGAGTTCCTCGGAGGAATCATGCGATGACGATGTACACTCTTCCGCGTCGGTCAGCACGCCTGCGACTTCTCGGCCTCAGTCTGAGCGAGAAATGCCGCTGACGTCTGGCGAAGAAGATCTTCCCTCGGTCCACGACGCAGTCAAGGCCTGTCTCAGCAAAACATACCCATTGACAAGCGCGGATAATTCGGAGGATGAGGGCGGAGTTGATCCCATTCAAGCAGCTGCTGACAAGGTCCTTGCCGTCTTTAACGAAATACCAGTCGGGAAACCAGACCTTGGCCGCCGCTTTCTTTCTCAAGCCAGCTTGTCAACGGCTACCAGCTTTGAGCCGCCTGCCGCCGAGCGACCTCTCAATCTTGGCCGCAAGCCTAAATCTAGGGTTGTCCAGAATTTGCCGCCGGCCTCCTCCCTTGAACGAGCCTGCCAACAGGCACCAGCCGGTTCGCCGATCCACGCCACCCCCGTTATCCTACAGCAGGACAGACCGAATGCTGCAAACGACGACGTCAAACCCGCACTGAAGCCTGCACTGGCAGTGAATAATTCAGTTCGTCGCCATCTCCGCCACAAGTCTACACCTCATCTCGCCACTCAGGACCGAGATCCCATTGCCAAGGTCTTTGTCCAGTGTTGCTCGTGCACGCACTATCACGACATGCCTAGCAATTTGTTCAAAGCCATGTCCAACCCAGAGGGTGTGTTCAGCCCGGCGGACAAGTGCGGTTATTCTGGCGCTTTGTCCATGACTGTGCGATGCTCCTGGTGCAAGCATGAGATGAGTGTTCGCTGTTGCTCTGCGCTATCTACCGTGGTGTATATTCAAGAGCGACTGCGTTGAATGGCGACCTTCAATGCCTTGGAAGAGACTAATCCAGGTGTGAGCGCAGAGTCGGTTTTGATCGAAGAAATGATGTGCCCCGCATGGCTGCATGTATGAACTTTTCCTTTGTTATTTCACGCCCCTTTTCTTATAAATGACTTGTATTTGCTCAACGTATTCCTCTCAAACGAAACCGTGATATCGTGTCAGTTGCTGACTTTGTTCATCTTCGCTATGTCTAATGACTTTATTTGTTCATGTTTAATGACTTGCTATGCTTTACGATGTCATGAGTCGTTTTTTTTCGTCTGTGTTCATTTGGTGTTGGGGATAGGTGGTAATTAGTTGTACCCGATGCGATGCGGATATGTCGGCGTGTCGTAATTGAAATGAAATTTTGTGTCAAATCATATTCTGCAGGCTCTGACGTGCTCCGTTTGGATATGCAGGCGTGAAGTGAACGGTTATGCTCGACACGTCACTTTGCATGTGAACGGGCAACCTGTTTACCATGTGATCCTGGCTTACAGTAGCAGCGATCATTTCAGGCCTTGTTTTCTGCACGAGGCCGACTCGAGAACGAAAAGGGTTTCTTTCGCACATACCCTGTGATCTACATGTCATACACTTATTCGCTGAATAGTCTCCCGAAAACATAATCAGTTTCCTCTTCTCATAAAGGACTTGTATCATTGCATTTAGTGTATGTACGTACATAATTGCCCGCCAGGTAACCCGAGAATGACGAACAATTTTGATGCGATGATTAGTTTCCTCTACCTACTCACATATCATCACTCGATTCGAAATCCTCAAAGACACAGTACCTCACGTGCACTTCATCACGAGACCATGTAACAACGATCCAGCGCTCCCAACCTTCCTCCTTCTGCCTTCCTCCGTCCGGCCCAACCCCCCCCCCCCCGGCCTCCACATGAGTTGACGCCTCAGAAAACATGTCATCCCGGTAATCCACGTGCCCAGAACTGAGAAAAATGCAACCCCTAGAAACCACCTAAAGCAGGCACACAGCGCGCGCGGTTTTCCGTACCATTTCCCCCCGGCACATCATGCGTGAAGTATTCTTGTATAGGTTTAGTGCGCTTGGAAGTCATCAAAGGCACTTTGGCCGAGTGGTCTAAGGCGCCGTGTTCAGGCTTCGGATCTGTTCTTAGGAATGGAACCACCTCTTCGCGGTCTAGTAATAGGCGAGGGTTCGAATCCCTCAGGTGTCATTGTTTTTGGTGTTCTTCCCGCACGCCCCTCATCTACGGGGTTACATGTCCCTTCTTTTTTTTTTCTTTCTTTTTTGTCTCATGTTCCTTGATTGGGGCTTGCCATTTGTGTTGTTATGAATACATACCTAGGTATGGGCTTTCGCTTGTAAATTGGGTATGTATGAATCTTGATCTTATCATGGATGGCAAAGATCAGCAGATGCTGGCAGCTTGTGGCGCTTCCAATGTTGCGGTGAACGTTATTTTTGGGCGGGGAATATTGGCCGAGGGGCGATTTGCTGGGGCTGGCCGATTATTATCATACCTACATGCATATATTAGGTACTCATACAGTATACTCCGTAGTACTGGCGGGCAATTCAATTTCATCCCAGTACGTACGTACATACGTGCATATATACATACATACATACATACCTATATTGGGAAGCGGCGCTCGAAATGCAAGATGGGAAAGCGAAATGCGAGATGAACGAGTGCGGGGTGCCTCATTGAGGCATGTACCTAGCCTAGGTATTTCGTGCATTGCAGTGTGAGAGACAACTCGCATCATGTGCGCATCGGAGAAAGGGGGATATGAGTTCCTTCGTCTCTACTCCCCCTTTTCTCGTTTCTTTTTCGCCCCCTTCCCCCAGCCCAAAGGAAGATCCATCAGATACCTACCTGGTATGTATACCTATATATATATGTACATGCATGCATGCCGCCTCTCCAACATGTTATCACCAGCGATCTTCTCACCAAAGCACCATCCCCCGGACCCCCACCATATCCCCGCGCCAAGGAATTTCACGTCATGGGGGTTAGCTGGCGGTCGCGTGTCCACTATCCGGACAGACTCGGCCGGTTACCTAGAAGCTCGCAAGATGGCGTGACGAAACGAAATGGAGTTGCCGCAAAGGGACCGGCATAGTGTATATATTCATCTTGTGATCTCGATTACATGTGCTGGATCATCACGGCCCAACGGCAGCAGCCCAGAACAAAGAAAAAAAAAATTGTGTTGAAGTTATCATGAAAACTGCCTAGCATCAACCTTGTGGTGTACATGATTATACCCCTAGAAGAAGAAGAAGAAGAAGAAGAAGGAGAAGAAGGAGAAGAAGAAGAAACAGACCAGAAACAGACCAGAAACACCACCACAGAACTGCATATGTGAATAACCATGGCTAATACAGACGCGCCAACTCCCCCAATTTCCTAAAACCCTTATCATCGCGTGAAATACTGCTCCTGCGCACTGACGGAATGCCTCCTCCACTTGCTATCCTGCGGATACTTGTGCTCTACTACTGGCGGGCCAAGATACTGGCTCAGGACCGAGGGCGGCGAGTGTGCTGCGTCGCGGACGTCATGGTTTGGGCATCGCGGGGGGTCACTGCTGCTGATTTTGGTTTGTTTTGTCAGCCAACGTGCGTGTGCACTCGCAAGGACATGATTTTATTTTTTGGAATTTTTTTTTTTTTTGGATTTTTGCTTTTGCTTTTGCTGCTTTTGATGGCTGGCTCTTTGATGTTGTTGAAGGGGTGGGTGGGTGATGGTTGTTTGTCTTACCTTGCTGGGGGGGTTGAACTTGGCCCGCGAATGGGAGAGCGGGGATGCGTCCGGATGTCTTCGGGGCCGGAGACGGAGTTGGAGCGTGAGGAGGAGGGACAGGCGAGGGGGAGTTCGGGCCTGGAGGAGTCGCTGGAGAAGGATTTTTTAATCTTTTCCATGATGTCGGCGGGCATGATGTATATATATATATATATGTGTGTGTGTGTGTATGTATATCGCTATACAATATAGGTTTTGTAGTTGTGTTTGTGCTTGCGTCTGTGGTGTGGAACAAGGCAAGGCCGTGGAGCCGAGATACACGAGGAAGATGAAGTATCGACAGCAGTAGAATAGATGAGAAGAGATATCAGGGAATGAAGATGGGCAGGCAGGACGAGGCAGGACGAGGCAGGCCAGCTCCTTAAATACATATCAAATGCAATGGTGTCAACGCTGCCTGCATTGCAACCAGGAGCACCCCCTCGCCTACGTGATGGCACACTGACTGTGACTGACACATTGACAACCCAAAACACACACACACACACACACACACACGAAACATATGCCATAAGACACATGCCATAAGACACATCGCATATCGCATCAGATACTCCGTACACACGAAACACACACAAGAGACATGAGACGCATCGTCGTAGTATCGGAACGTCCCCGAGCCCACTGGAACGTCCGGTCGTGGCGCAGCTTAGACGGATGAGCGTGGCAGTCGTCGGCGTAAGGTCCAGGCGTGAGTGCATCGTCATAGCGGTGGTACGAATAAGCAACGAATTACCGGTTAGCGATCATGCATTGCTTAGAAAGAGAAGAAAGGCGGGCAGGGACGCTGTCTTCGGAGTAAATGCAACCATAGCCACAGCCACAGCCATCTGCTCCGCTGCGAGGGGCGAGGTGGGCCGCTGGCCGCTTGCCGCTCCGGATAGTACGGCACATAGCATCGCAACACACATGTCTCATGCACGCTCATTGAGCTTCTCGTCATTGAGCCTTGCTTCGGCAGATGTAGCGCTGCGCTGTGACTGCTGGTTGGACAAGGCGTGCCGGCAATCCGAGGGCGTCCAGCTTCGTTTCGTGTGTGAGGCGAGAAGGCGAGCTGTTAGTCCGTGGCGCAGACGAGATGAAGATGTCATGGTGCAGACTGTGGTGTAAACTTGGGCTGTAGATTGGCGATGCAGACTCCCGGTGTAAGATGTCATGGTGCAGCAACGCCAACCCCACGTGGAGGCATCTCATCACCTCGTTGAGAGATACATAGATCATGTGTATGTCCATAGGTATGTGTACATATGTACAACGTACCTGAACGGCATACATATTCAGGAATGGGGAATCGCAAGAATGGCAAAAGGTTGTGCGCGTTGCCCCTGTCGCGGCGGGGAATGTGTTCAACTGGCATCACGTGGTGGCCATCGGTTCATGGACAGACCCCGCAATGACCCCCGCGCAGCATCGAACCAGGATCGATCCAAATCCATCAAATTGTCGAACCAGCATCAGGCCAGCGCAAAATACTGCCTCGGTTCGATGCTGCGGGTAAAAGCATCTTTTGCCCGACACATCATCTGACAGCCACTTGCTCTGTCATACCGGTAGCACCCCCAGGAACAGGAACGCAGCGTGAAAGCCTATTGGGCCGGCTCGGAAGAGCATACGGTCTGTGGGGACGCCGGAATGGGCATCCGCTTGTCCGCTTCGCCATGGAATCGTCGCTAGGAAATGATGGAGAAAGATTGGTGGCAGAATCTGGGTACTTGATACCCATCTTCCCATTGCTGTTCCACCACGACGTATCGTCTCTCTATTCCTGCTTTGTTCCTCTCCGACGATTGTCCCCTTGATACCCCGTCAGACTTGACTGTCGTGTCGTACCTCGTCTTGTTCAACATGGCAACGCATATTCCCTCCCGAGATGAGCTGAGTGTAAGGTTCCCCTGAGTCCTGACTGTGCCGGATTCCCGACTTCCAACTTGATATCGCAAAACATGAGACGTGCCCAAACCCCCTGACACGTCACTCAACTGACTTGTCGTTGCACAGAATCTGTCCTTCATCCTCAACAAGCCATACGACGTCACCTATCAAGAACGACCCAAGCCAACGCTCCCATCACCGCACCATGTCATTGTCGCCGTCAACTACACGGGCATATGCGGCTCCGACGTCCACTACTGGCACCACGGTGCCATCGGCCACTTCGTCGTCAAGGAGCCCATGGTCCTGGGCCACGAATCCGCCGGCACCGTCATCGAAACCGGCGACGAGGTAACGCACCTCAAGCCCGGCGACCGCGTAGCCATTGAGCCCGGCTACGGCTGTCGACGATGCACCGACTGCCGCGCCGGCAAGTACAACCTCTGCGACAAGATGATCTTTGCCGCCACGCCCCCTTACGACGGCACCCTCACCGGCCTATGGGCCTCCCCTGCCGACTTTTGCTACAAGCTCCCCGACGCAGTCTCCCTACAGCAGGGCGCCCTGATGGAGCCCCTCGCCGTGGCCGTACACATCGTCAAGCAGGCATCCGTCCAGCCGGGCCAATCCGTCGTCATCATGGGTGCCGGCCCCGTTGGTCTCCTCTGCGCGGCCGTGGCTCGAGCCTACGGCGCCTCCAAGGTCGCCAGCGTGGATATCGTGCAGTCCAAGCTCGACTTTGCGCGGGAGTTTGCCTCGACGCACACGTATCTCTCGCAGAGGATTGCGCCTGAAGAAAACGCCCGCGCGATTAAGCAGCATCTTGGGCTTCCGCGGGGTGCGGACGTTGTTATCGATGCGAGTGGCGCGGAACCGTCCATTCAGACGAGCTTGCACACGGTGCGCATGGGCGGGACGTATGTCCAGGGCGGGATGGGTAATAGCGATATTACTTTTCCTATCATGGCGCTGTGTCTGAAGGAGGTTACTGCCAAGGGGTCATTTCGGTACGGGCCTGGAGATTATGAGCTGGCGATTGAGCTGGTGGCTAGTGGGGTTGTTGATGTGAAGAAGCTGGTGACGACGGTGGTGCCGTTTGAGAAGGCGGAGGAGGCGTTTAAGAAGGTCAAGGAGGGGGAGGTGATTAAGATATTGATTGCGGGGCCAAACGAGAAGATGTAGGCCTTGTGTGGCTTCTGTCGGGCTGTGTTGGCCTGTTTGGCCATGGAGTGCTGGGGCATTGTGTCAAACGTGCTTGGGAAGGATAGGGATCATTGAAAATGCATTGATTGGAGCATGATGGGATTGCTTGGAGGTCTGGGTGGTTTTTTTTTTTTTTTTTTTTTTTTTGGAATAACATGGTGAGCAGATCATCACATACAAAAAGTGGTCGGGTGGTTGTCGAGACTCGAGGCTGAGCCCAGGGGAGTTATTTGGACTCTGGAATGTTCCACGACAGGCCAGACAAAGAACCAAGCCAACACAGGGGTCCAAGACGAAGGAATCAAGGTCTGTGAGATTGATACATGCGGTGAAGCCCATGTGGCGATCGAGAATGGGCGGCTGACCAGCGACGAGGCCAAGGGTATCGGAAGAACTGTTTCAGTCCGTTTCCGTCGCGGCCGTTATTTGCGAGCTGCACCAGCCGAATCATGTCTTTCTGTCGTCTGCCGTACGGAAAGCGCCGTGCCAGAACTGTCGGTCCTTGCTCCGCTTTCAGTCAGCCGTCCTATCACGTCGCAGTTCTGATTATTTGTCATCGCTCT
>SRPO01000112.1:0-66525 GCA_018360065.1 Claviceps pazoutovae
GGAGAGTTGTGGCTGATTGAAATTACATGCACCACCTCACTGTGGCGCTTGGGGGGTGGTTTCCTCCAGGACTTTTGAGACCCCACTGTACATAACAACATGAGACGCGCTTCGCAAAGGTGACAGGTCCGCTATTTAGAGTTTCATGGCTGCTCTTTCCCCCCCTTTCGTATGCACGTTTATGTTGTGTGACCGGCCGATGAGCTCGTAGCCGTTGCCGGTCGAGGCATTGCTGATCGCAAAGAGTTAGCACTGCATTGAGCCATGCAAAGTCCCGGCAAAAGATACGTGACTTTGTATTCAACACAAAAGAGTCTCTGCAGACACAAACCACATCAGCTTGTTTATGTATTCTTATTGAGAATATGGTGGTCAGTGCAGACATGTATCATGTAGTGCGTACAGGGCACGTGTCACGTGAGGCACTCCGGATCGGGACCGTGCACGCACAACGCACACATAGGGAGAAGAAGTCTCTGGTACCTAGATATGTAGTTCTCCTCTCTTCAAGCAATCAGTTGTAGATCATGAATACGATCACCATTGAAGTCCTCGTGTAGCAATACACTACAGTTCTACTCCCGCGCAATCTCTTAGCTTCGAGAGATTACCTCCACCCCTTTCAATAATTCTGCCAATTGTGCTCTGAGGTAAAGCACGTAGCAGTGTAAGCTGCACACTACAAACAGTCTGGTTCATCTGGTAAGAAACTAGAGTGGCTACCCATTCAGCCGACTTCAAGTTAGCAAGTGACGTGGCCTTGATTGGAGATTGAGCGAGGCAAGGTGCTATTCTTCCAGCCATTGTGTGCTGAATTGGTACTAGCTGCCCTGGGAGACTGTCCATATTCACAGGCAGAATAGTGGTTGTTCTACGCTATTTTGGTCGTGATTCACAGTCAAATTCGCGCGGCTCTACGCAGCCTGTTATCATCAAGCCACGCGGGGTGGAATTCCGAACAGTGATAGCCATGCACTCTTCCCAACTGGATGATCTTACGCGGGTCCTAAGGTGGCGTCTGCCCGTTGAATTGGTCAAACGTTCGCTGAAATAAGGCAACCGGAGCTCCGCCAGTGTGCTGCTGTGTGGTCCATACATTGATTTACAGCATACCAGACGATCATACGCTGCTACGAGCTACTGAGAGCTGAGTGAAAAGGATATGTATACGGGATCGGGGAAACTTGTAGACATCATATGCTCCACTTGGTGGAGCATGGTGAAGAAGATGGCCTGCTGTACGGAGTATTGTAATTTGTAACCATGTGCCTGAGGGATAGCGCGCGAGTGTTGGACAATGTTTGAGGCCTTAAAATCAGTATTCCCGGCAAATTATACATCCGGTATCCGCAAGAAAACTGAGAGGAAACCTTCGTATAGTATGTACTGAGTTTTTGAACAAGAATGCGGTGGCTGCCGATGCCAAACATAATGACTTGCGCAGTGCAATTTTCAGACAAAGACAAGACAAGGCATGTGGTCTTTGAAGTACACTTTCTCGGTGCGAACTGCTCTTCCAGTGATACATACACGAGCTTTTTTTATATTGCGTATTCGTGAGGTGGCGGTGACCTGCATCTTCTCACGCGAAAGCGTGAGTGTTTTAAGATGATCTAAAAGATTGGTTCTTCGCAAGATGGGACTGGAAAGAATAGAGCTGGCGGAGCATCGAGGTACGGCAAGTTGCAACTACATACTTCTAAACCATATATACGTATCAGCTTGAGACAACAAAGACGGACCCTAATATCTTGACTGGGGATATAGCTGGCTGGCAATCGAGTCGCTCCGATATGTCGCAGTTCGAGACCATCCTGCAGGCTGCACCAGAGACTCTCGGGCGTTTCGAAATGCTTATCTAGCCGATACTTTTCCATGTCCTGTCAACCAGGTGCCAGTCTAAGCCATGAGGATGTGGCGAGCGAGTCCAACATAACCGGCCGAGAAATAAAGTACTCCTCATATGGTATCGGTGATTGATTTGCATTGAATGCAGAACGCACAATGACCTAGGCATCGGCCGAGAGAAGAGGCCTTCGAGCTGCGATGTTGAAGACCAAGTTCTTGTGACTCAAGGTACCTACTCCGTATTATGTAGTCACCTGATTCAAGAGACGGCGGAGAGTCCGATGACGCCTGAAATCTAAGGCCATAGTTATGCCTGATGAAGACTAGCGTGCTCCCACGACCCTCTTTGGGCTCGGTTACCCCACTCGTTTGTGAGTGGCTGGCCAAAGCGAGTGAGTGAGAAAAGTCTGGTCCTTGGGAAGTGAGTGGTCCGAAGAAAAAATCACAAAAATTTTGGCTGGGAGGGAAAGAATTTCTACACCGATAAACCCCACTACTATTTGCCCGTCTTCCCACCCTCTCAATTCTTTCCTTTCGCAACTTCTCCAGTCGATTTCGACACCGACAATATCTCTCCCTCCCTTCCTTGTCAGACTTAATTCAAGATGGCGGACGAAGTTTACGACGGTGCCATTGGTATCGATCTGGGTGCGTAACATTTCTTCAACTTCCTCCACCAGGTGTGCTTTGTGGCATGATGCTGCGCGCCCCGTCGCCATCGTCGGATCTGTTATCGCGCAGCCTCGCCTTGCCAGCAAGCAGAATTTTCTCCGTCGTACTCGTTCACCAAACACCTCAAGAAAAAACTAACATCGCTCCCAGGTACCACCTACTCCTGTGTGGCCACCTACGAGGGTACCAATGTTGAGATCATTGCAAATGAGCAGGGTTCTTTCACCACCCCTTCTTTCGTTTCCTTCACCGACAAGGAGCGTCTGATCGGTGATGCTGCCAAGAACAATGCTGCCATGAACCCCAAGAACACCGTCTTCGACGCCAAGTGAGTTCTCTATCAAAAACGCCGCGTCTACTTCACTGGGAATCACATTGTGGTGGTACAGTCGCGCCACGTTCATTCCGAGGCGTAGCTAACATAACCGTAATAGGCGTCTGATTGGTCGCCGCTTCGATGACCCTACCGTCAAGAAGGACATGGAGTCATGGCCCTTCACCATTGTCGACGTGAACGACCAGCCCAAGATTGAGGTTGAGTACCTCGGCGAGAAGAAGCAATTCTCCGCTCAGGAGATCTCCGCCATGGTTCTCCTCAAGGTAAGAAACACTTGCAAAACTTCATATGGAGTCTCCCCACTGCCTGGCTTTCTTCTTAAAAGGGAATACGAAGAAAGTAATCTCGAAGACAACTAAATGCTGACGATTTGAATAGATGAAGGAGATTGCCGAGACCAAGCTTGGCAAGAAGGTTGAGAAGGCCGTTATCACCGTCCCCGCTTACTTCAACGACAACCAGCGACAGGCTACCAAGGACGCCGGTGCCATTTCTGGCCTTAACGTCCTCCGTATCATCAACGAGCCTACTGCTGCCGCCATCGCTTATGGCCTGGGTTCAGGCAAGTCTGAGAAGGAGCGAAATGTTCTGATCTACGATCTTGGTGGCGGTACTTTCGATGTGTCGCTTCTCAACATTCAGGGTGGTGTCTTCACCGTCAAGGCCACTGCCGGTGACACCCACTTGGGTGGTCAAGATTTCGACACCAGCTTGCTTGACCACTGCAAGAAGGAGTTCACTCGCAAGACCAAGAAGGACCTCGGCGGCGACGCCCGTGCCCTGCGAAGACTCCGAACTGCTTGCGAGCGTGCCAAGCGTACCTTGTCCAGCGGTGCCCAAGCCACCATTGAGATCGACTCTCTGTTCGATGGTGAGGACTTCACCATGGCCATCACCCGTGCTCGTTTCGAAGACTTGAACGCCAAGGCTTTCGCGGGCACTCTTGAGCCTGTAGCTCAGGTCCTGAAGGACGCTGCCATCGAGAAGTCCAAGGTCGACGAGATTGTCTTGGTCGGTGGTTCCACCCGTATTCCCAAGATTCAGAAGCTTCTGTCTGAGTTCTTTGACGGCAAGAAGCTCGAGAAGAGCATCAACCCTGATGAGGCCGTTGCCTACGGTGCTGCTGTTCAGGCCGGTATCCTCTCCGGCAAGGCCACCTCCGCCGAGACGGCCGATCTTCTCCTGCTCGACGTCTGCCCTCTGTCTCTCGGTGTTGCCATGGAAGGAAACATCTTCGCCGTCGTCTTGCCCAGAGGCACCACCGTCCCCTCGATCAAGAAGAGGTTAGTTCGCAGTGTGATGGGTGCTTTCAATCTTCCACTATTATAGACAGCTGCTAACATGTTCTTGACAGAACCTTCACCACCGTTGCCGACAACCAGCAGACCGTTCAGTTCCCCGTCTACCAGGGTGAACGTGTCAACTGTGAGGACAACACTTCTCTGGGCGAGTTTACTCTTGCTCCCATCCCCCCCATGCGTGCTGGCGAAGCCGTTCTCGAGTGTATCTTTGAGGTCGACGTCAACGGTATCCTGAAGGTCACTGCCACTGAGAAGACCTCTGGCCGTAGCGCCAACATCACCATTGCCAACTCTGTCGGCAAGATGTCCACCGCTGAGATCGAGAAGATGATCTCAGATGCTGAGGCATTCAAGAGCAATGACGAGGCCTTCAGCAAGCGCTTCGAGGCCAAGCAGCAGTTGGAGTCGTACATCGGCCGTGTCGAGGAGATTGTCACCGACCCCACACTGTCCCTGAAGCTGAAGCGTGGCCAGAAGGAGAAGATCGAGCAGACCATCTCCGAGGCCATGGCTACCCTTGAGATCACCGACAGCTCTGCTGAGGACCTCAAGAAGCAGGAGTTGGCGCTCAAGCGTCTTGTTACCAAGGCCATGTCCTCCCGATAAATGCACTTGCCTTCCAACACACAAACAAAAACAAACATTTTGTGACGGAGTTGATAATGAAGACGATTCCGAAAAGTTGGGTCGAAGAGTGGGCAACAGACGGCGTTGTTTTCAGGCGGTGGCCCCTGCATCTAACAATTGGATGAAGGAGGAGCCCCATTTGGAACGTCTATATTGGGATATGGAAGCAAGCAACAGGTGTAACAAACGACATGGTCTGGGGGGTTATACATCATTTCTTTTGTAATTTTCTTATGTTATCTTTTCATATTTTCCCGGATCTGCGGACATTCAGAGTGGCGGAGATCAACGACGAAGGCACTGTTCAGAACAATTCTGCGAAGCAAAGAAAAGTTTTATCTTTCCAACTCGGAGCCCGGACTGGAGGCTTGACTAATGGGTGAATGATTACTGCATAGTTTGAGGGTGCATGTGCCTGGTCCGACGATGTAGGGGGACGAGCCGCCTATGAAAGAGAATAGACTCGGTAGAACGGAAAATACGATCGCAATGAGCGTTTATGTTGACCTGATTTGTGTCTGATGATAGGCACGCCTTTGGTTCTGGATCTAGGCCATCTCAGAGAATGGGAATGAGCTTGTGCCTTGTCATGTGCATGTGTGATTTGTATAAAGAACGTCTGAATTGATTATCGTACTTGAAACTCATGTTGCGGGCAACTTAGATATGTACAGGTAGTGAGAGCCCTATTTAGGTTGTACCCACGAGTGTTGTTGGACGACGGCGACCTACGGCTACATGGGCCATGGTGCTACATAGGAGGTTGGATATTCGACATACGGCATCAATGAGACCTATTTACCTCGCCTTCCACGTAATTCTATGTCATCGGCCGAGACCGCTTCGTATTTTTGCGGTCTCGGACCGGATTGCTTCATACAGTGTGTAAACCCGTGAAGTCCGTACTGACTTCGTTGGCGGGGTGGTCCCTCTCTCAGAATTACGATTTCGTCTGATGGGATTTGATAAATATTATGGAATGATGTGATGAGTTTGTTTGTCTGTGCTCTGCATATCACTCAAATTTTTTTGTCCTCACTTCATCAACATGCCTCCTTATGGATGCCATTTTAAGGCACATACTCCGTATGAACTGTATATTTGGTATTTGGTGCTCCTCAGGGCATTCGTGTTGAGTTTGTGCGTGTCGCCCCACTTATTAGTCTGCCCTATTTCACCCAGCTTATAAACCGAGACCTTTCGGATCTTGGACATCATAACTCCAAACATTTGACATCTTCACTTCACTCCTCACTGCGCTCGCACTCACACCCGCACTCGCATTCACTCCACGAAGGCTCAGTATCTCGAACCTCCGCTTCTCCCGCTAAAGCGCAGCCTGATAATACGTTGCCTATCGACGTCTTCGCGCTCATTCTGAAGCCGTTCCTCGTACAAAGAAGAACCATTCCCCTCTGCCCATATGGTAGCTCTTTTCACAGCTGGTCGCGGCTAGAGGTCAGACCGCTGCCGATCCTACTTACCAACTCAGTTATACACCGCATTGCAACGCGGCTATTCTACCAAAGCAACACGTTCATGCTAGATCTAGAACACGATCATGGCCCGCACGTGGAGGGATGTCTGCCCGGGCTGGCCAAAGGTGCCCATACCGCCGATGTATTACGAGTTCAGAACGCACCGGATGGAGGAGACCCCATTTACCGCGGCAAAAATATTTTGATGATATGGCCGGCGCTGTCCCGGATATGGTGTCCGGAAATACGGCTCGAGCAGCTAGAGCCTTGGATCGGGAGGCTGGTGTGGCCCCTTATCCAAGACATGATTGTGAGAGGAGATGTTACAGACCTGCGTGTGAAGGTAAGTGCTTGCACTGATTTTATCTCTGACTCTGAGGATAACTCGAATTCTCTTGATCCCTCCGAAAGTCCTAGAGACCCTTTCATATCCTGGGAACTTGGCCCCAGCCAAGAGAATGGTTTGAAAAAATGGCCCCCTATGTCGACCAAAGGAGAGGATGCCGTGAAAGCAAGGAACATCATCTTTACGGTGTCGCCTCTTGCCCCACTGCTCGCCACGGTACAGAATCCGCACTTACGCACCTCTCGGCTATGGGTATCGGTGAAGACGGTGCATTGGCCGGCATGGGAACCGTACCATATGCCTCGTCGGGTCGGCGCAAATATTCTTGAGAATTCGCCCAGCCACATTGACTCGGAAATGATGGAGATTGACTGGAAAAGTATCTTGAGCGTAATTGATCCCGAGGGCAGGGCCAAGGCTGTAGGCTCAGCTGATTAGGGGTATGTTGGTCATGGTATTTTGCTCTGGGCGCTCACTGTCTAGAGGGAAACCATCTGATTTGCTTATTGACCGTGGGTGCCTCTTTCTAGGCAAGGGAGGACACATTTTTTTTTTGGGCATGTACGCTGTATTGCGTGCCCTAATTAGGGGTTTAGTTACATGGGGCAATATTCCTGGACCGGGTATGCCAGAGTTTTGGTCTGCGGAGAATAAGCTTGATCTGGGTGTGATACCAGCTCATTCTTCACCCCAATGGACCAGATTGAAGAGTGGCTCCTCTCCCAAGTACTATATACATGTTCACACACAGATCTGGACGTACAGAGGGTCACAGCACTACATACTACAAGGGCATATCATCCCTCTCTTGAAGGGCGTCGGCACAGTAAACCATACGCCGTCCCTATTGAGCTCGATGCGGCATTCAGAGTACGCAGAAAGGATAACGATGGTATCGAGCTCTGATGGCCACAAGGGCAGCGTATGTGCCGACATCCTTCAGGAAGTAGATGATGTGCCCCTTGCAATGGTACTGCACTCCTCTGTACGTCCAGACCTGTAGAACGTACTTGAGAGAGATGAGCCACTCTTCAATCTGGTCCAGCGGGGGGGTAAGTGAGCTGGTACTACACCCAGATCGAGCTTATTTTCTGCCGACCACAACTCTGGCATACCCGGTCCACGTTGTCCAGGCTTTTGGTTGTGGCTAGATACGATCTACCTCTCAAGTCACATTTGAATTGAGCCAGGCCGAGTTCCACCCGTCGCATCGTTGCTGGATGTTCTCTTTAAGTTTCCTATGGTCGCGATGTCACGTATTCTTGGCTGCGGGTGTGAGTTTGTCGTTCCTATTCACGATTGAAGACAATGGTTTTAGCGCTAAATATGTACCTTAGAGAGGTAGCTACCTACCTTCGCGTGCGACCCCCCTTCTCTGTAAGAGCATTGGTTACCTTGTGAGCCCCCCGTAAGGGCACTCAACCTGCAAGTACCACCCCGTGTAACAGGGGACTCCGGTAAGGGCACGAATTTCGGTCCTGTTGCAGAGCACGGAAAGCTTGTACAAACCGTGCGAGAGCCGTCCCCCACAAGATTATTAAGCTGCCGCCGCTCAGGAGACTGCTCGCCATCATGGGGAATCCGAAATTACTCACCTCTCGGCTATGGGTCGCGGATAGGGCGCGTCACTGGCCGCTGTGGCAGCCGTTTCGTATGCGTCCTTCGATTGGTGCGTGTAAAGCTAGGAAGGCGGTCGACGACCGCCTGACGTCGACGTACGCACACGATTCGGGTCTGCTTGAGACTATGGTTGAGATTGATTGGAGGAGTATCTTGAGAATGATCGATCCCGAGGCCGGGGACAATGCTATTATGATCAGCTGATATTGGGTGTGCTGTCATGGTATCCGCGCTGGGCCTCACTGTCTAGAGGGAGACCATCTGGTTTGCTCATTGACCGTGAGTGTCTCTTGCTAGTCAAGGGAGGAAGGACACTTTTGGTAGGAATGTTGGCTGTATTGCGTTCTCTGAGCAGGGGTATCGTTACATGGAGCACATATTCCCAAACTCATGTATCCTTGACTGCGGGTATGAGTTTGTCGTCTCTATTCACGATTGCCCACCTGACCTTCTGAGTGCGTGGAAGGGCGGACTGCAGTGGCGGACAGGGAAAGATGCTGCGGCTGATATCATCGAGCAGATGTACAATGAATGGCACGAGGCTGGGCGTCACGAAGCTATTCCGGAAACCTGTTCCATACCAGACATCATATAAGATAGGCTAGAGAACGCATGGAATTGCCGCTCGAATCGCCACTATTGAACACGGGTACGACTACCACGACATAATCATCACAGACGCTCAGGCCAGGTCATCGTCTCCGACGTTCTTTCCAACGCCCACGCAGTTGCAACTCTTGATTTGAGTCTAGAAAACAAACTTGTCCTCGCGGGCTCGCAGTGACAGCGCAATGAATACCTACCTACGTGCCTTCCTCCGTGGTGGATGTTGTCATGGCAACTTCATAACCACCCAGGTTGACCAAAGATGCCAGACACGTATGGAGTACACCCGCACTTCACCTACACGCCGACTAGTTACAAACACTTCCATCGAATCAGCCGAGCAGATACACCAGACACCACGAGGAAAGGCTAGCATCTCTTACCGCTATTTGTCCCCCGATCAAGTACGCAGATAATCCATGCCTCTCCAACTGCTAGATCTCTCCGTCGACGTCCTCGAGATCATTCTGCATTTGGTCCTCGTGCGAGAAGATGCCATCCCCCTTTGCCCATGCGGCCAACTCCTGTACGGCAGCGCAGAATCACGTGTCAATCCGCTGCCGATCATGCTCGTCCACCCAGCTACATATAGCATTGGAACCCGGATCTTCTACCAAGAAAATACGTTTGCCCTAGACTTGCGAGGGAAGCATCGCTCGCACGTGCAGCAGTATCTACGCAGGCTCCCTGAGGCCCGCACTCCGAGCGTAAATCCGATAAAGGACTATGATCGCATGTACCGCAGGAAAGATGTCTTGGAGATAAAGCCGGTACTGCGCTGGATACGGTATCTGGATGTGCGACTCGAAGATCTACGGGACTGGGTTGAGAAGCTGGTTTTGCCGCTGGTCAGAGACATGATTTTGAGTGGAAGTCTCGTGAAGCTGCGTGTCGTGCTGCACGGTGGTGCTGCTATCCGAAGCAATTTGCTTTACGCACCTCGTTTTAGAGGTCGACAGAGCGGTTCATCGCGCCCCAACGCCGCAGACCCGCGCCCCCGTATGTCCATTAGGCCGCCGCTCGCTGGAGTTCTTGCCTTACTGGCCCAGCCGAACTTACGCAACGCCCAGCTATGGATGATGGTGGGAAGTTCGACGGGCTCGACGGCATGGAAGCCGTTTTTGATTCCTTGTCCGGCGGGCGCGGGGGATCCTTTGGGAAATGCGCCCAGCTCGTCGGGTAGTTCTTTCGCGGAAATTGACTTGGGCAGTCTCATGGAGGTGACTGATCTCGAGAATAGGCCTGTGGCTGCCATGGTCAGCTCACAAGTTGCCGGTCAACATCGTTCTCAGGAGTCTCCAGGTTGCGTACAATCTTGAGGGCGAACATACGTTGCGATTATCACGGAATGCCGCTATGACTACAACATCATTATCGTCATCTTAGACGCCAATGTCTGGACATAGGCTCATACCTTTCTTTTCGCCGAAGTCATGGCTTTCCGACGCCTACGCAACCACTGTTCTTTATCTTGACAACTAGCAGAAAATCGCAAAAAATACACTCTCTCCAGCGATAGCGCAAGGTCTGCCCGCCCTATGTACCTTCCTCCTTGATGCATGTTGTCATGGTAACTTGTCACCATACACAGTGGCTAACGATTTCAGACACGAGCATCCGCCCACTTGAAACTTCACTTACACCTCGCTTTGCTACATATAGTTCTCATCAAACAGCCGAGAAAGCATCCCAGACATCACGAAAAAGACTCAGTATCCCATATCTCTCTTTGTCCCCCGTTCAACCGCGCACATAATCCATGCCTCTCAATCTATTAGATCTTCCGGTCGACATCCTCGAGCTCATTCTACGTCCGCTTCTCGTGCAAGCAGACGCCATCACCCTCTGCCCATGTGGCTTTCTGGAGCGACGCGAGGACCTCCGCGTAGGGCGGCGGCCGCCGGGTGGCTTACTAGTCGAAGCAATCCATTACACCTTGGCGAGATTTTTCGTCGAACCGCTTCCGATCCTGCTCATCCACTCAGCTATATGCAGCATTGCGTCCCGTCTCTTTTACCAAGGCAACATGTTTGTTCTGAATCTGCGAGGGGTACATGGCGCGCACGTGTGGAACTGCTTGTACGACTTTTCTGAGGGTACGCTCAGTCACTCGGAAGCGTCTCAGTCTATAAATGTGGCGGAGGGCAGTGATGACTACCGCAAGGGAACAATCTTGACGATGAGGTCAGCGCTGCGGAGGATACGGTTTCTGGAGATACGAATAGCGCACCTACACCACTGGATTGAGACGCTTGTGTTACCGCTTGTCAGAGACATGATTGCGAGTGGAAGTTTAACACAGCTTCATGTGAAGCTATACGCTCCTCATGATGTTCAGGGTGCTACGTTATTCATGGCATCTGAATATCCAAGTGGATTGAGCTCCTTAGTATTCTGGCCCCCATCGGACATGGATGGCTCGGATGCAAGCACTGCCATCTTTGAGCGAACGCCGCTCGCCGAACTGCTAGACGCAGTGGCCAATCCGCAACTACTCACCGCCAGACTATGGGTGTCGGGAACGGCGGCGAATGACGAGGCATGGCGGCCGTTTCGTATTCCTCGTTTCGTGGGCGCGAGGGGTGGTGTGGAGGCAGGACTTTCGGCAGTTAGGGACTTGGTCGAGATTGACTGGCGCAGTATCACGAGGGTTCTCGAGTCCGGGGTAGGGGGCGGGCTGTCACGGACACTGGACAGCTAGTCATGAGCGTACCGGTAAACGGTCTGTTTTTTGTACCCTTTGGACGCGTACTATATAGAGGGAGATTATGTGGTCTGTTCATTGCCGTGGTTGTAACGTTAAGCGAGGGACTACACTTTTCTAGGCATGCGTCGTTAGTTGAGTGTTCTAAAAAGGTCGGCTACAGCGAGTTTTCATAGCCACAAGGACTCGCGTAAATCCTTAGATTCTAATATGAGTTCAGCGTTCTGTATAACAGTCGTTCACCTGCTGACCTTCTGAGTTTGAACTTCGTGGATGGGCAGAGTGAGTTTGAGTCAAAGCCGCAGCCGTGGTACTTGGAGCATGTATACGTGAGATGACACGAGTTTCGGATGTTATGGTAATGCTATCGTAATAAGCAGCCATATAGCCAGGTCCGACGTCACTGAACGAGTGAGGTTTCTGCTCTAACCGCCACCTTTAAGTTGAAACGCTACTATGACTACATCGTCTTCATTATCATCGTCGACAACGGCCAGAATAAGACGTACACCAATCTGCTCTGCATGCAGTAGCTGAGTAGGATCTATCGCTTCCCAACGCTCACATTAGCTCTTGAGTCTTTGACGGATCTTCCCCGATGACTGTTTTCGAAGCTCATCTTCTCCCATAGTAATTTGTTCGTAGGGTCAATGGGGTGTTCAAAGATATATGGTAAAAGTTTGAGCCTTTGAGTTAAATTAATAAGAACTTTTAGATGACGCCGGATTTGAGGAATCGGGATATGTCGCGTTCCTTCAAGTTTACGTGGATGTGCCGAAAGTTGATGACGACGATAATGATTATGAGACATGAGGATTCTAAAGTTGAGGCCTAGAAAGCAGCGAATTTTGACGTGTTCTGTTTAGATAGCGCAGGCTCCTCAAGGCTTAGGGGAAGAACTAGGTACCTTTCTCTCATAATGCCACAGCTTGTAGGCCGTGGCTCACGGCTGTTGAGGAAGTCGGAGACTGCTGTTCACTCGGACGGCAAATGCCATCAGTGGCGTGGTGCATGAAGCGAGGCAGCAAAGTGTTCAAACTTCCATAGTCCTAGGGCATCATCATATACAAGCTGACATACGCAACGTCATTCACATTGCTTCCGGGGACCGGTTCGCGTACACAAAGACACACCCTGACACATATATGGGAGTTGGACAGCCGCCTGCTGCGACAGATGGGCAGGCACTGGGCAGCCATCTACGATGATTTTGTTCATCGGTTCTTAATGAAATCACATGCTCTGACAACATGTTGCCTGCGGTTTCACGAAGACAAAGACAAAGACACCTTCTGACACAATGGCGAGAAGCTGGACGTTCCATCTGGTCCAACTAGAGACAGGACGACCGTCAGAGGCCACTTACCTCAAAAGGTAGAACTGACTTGAGGATGGTCTACAAGCCTCATTTCAGGGCGCTCTGTGCGCGAATAGGTGTTGCAAATCGGAAGCTGGATTCGGAATAGGCGTAACGGGGAGCGATACCTACCTCGGACCCGAACGTAGCAATTATGACGAAGTGTCACAAAGTCAGTAATTCGTCTATATGTGCTAATTCCAAGACAGCAGTTGTCTTAGAATCGTACCCTTTTGCGGGGTGTGTAGCTCAGTTGGATAGCACATTGACTGGCCGTTGCAGCAATAAGGATCACTATGTAACAGACCGCTTTGTGCGACCGCGCCGCAATAAGGAAGTTGAAGCAAATGACAAAGGGAAAAACGGGTGTGAAACGGAACGTGGTGTACTTCGCACGAGATGCCTATGCTACCTACATATGGAAGCCAGTTATCGACATCATCGGAGTTGGCATCGATGTGATAGGTACGTGCGTCTGTCAATGAGAAATCTTGCTTGACAACGGCATCAGATGAAGTATCCAAAACATTTTTGGCAAAAGCTCAGAGCAACCCCCTCATGAGTCATGTCGTCATGGCCAATTCCTGTTGTGCTCAGTGTGGTTTCGTCATGACGTCCGTTCTGCTGAGCACCCCGCGGACAAAAGACTCGTCACCATCCACAGGCCACATACGATGCAGATGGAGGGACAGCAATTCGAACGCCTGGGGCACATTCCACGGAATGAGAATTGACTACTTTTCCCAGAAGACTAACCTACAAAGGTCAGAAAATAGCCCTTTTCGCTGGTGGGGGAACACAGAATGCCTGATGTCCCAGAATACCAACCACCCGCCTGCATGGCGTCTATTATTTACCTGGTACATAGCTGTAGATTTTCGGCCCACCGATCTCAGGGAGACGCCGTCTCTGGCAAGCCGCAAAACGACAGCAGAGAAAAAGAGAGAGAGAAGGAGAATGGTGCAGAGGCTGAAGAGAAACGTGCTGTCCGAAACAAGCCAATGAAGACCGAGTTGGGTCAACGTGGCTCACTGGCCAGTACATGAAGAGACAGCGGCGGGGTCCGTCTCAACATGCGCGCGCCAAGAAGAGAAATAACCTTAACTCAAATTCAAGCGCGAGAAAGTGGCACGGCGGAGAAGGAGAAGGTAGGGTGTTGGATGCATCTAAATGCGACGATGAGGTCGTATTCACGTGCTCATAGTGTAGGAATAATACGACGATACATGCTGCATGGGGATCGTGACCCTTGGCCCTCGTACGGAGTAGGTATCGGTACACGGCACAGAGTACATTCTGTTCTGTACGGGGGACACCATGCACATACAGACATATGTATACATATCTACCACACGGACGGGATCTGCCCTCCCGCCAGTCCCTTTCCGGCTACCCTGGGTTTTCCCCCCTTGACTCGGAGCAGAATGGGTCGGGGAAGTTTGAAGTCCTATCTTTGGCAGTGGAGAAATGGCCTCATGAGTTGTTTCCATCGACTTCCGTTTTTTCCTTGCCTTGACTTCACGGTCCACGGAGTACGGAGTAGGTAGGTACGTTGTATTGTAAAGGAGGGTGTCCCTTGCATTTGATGGGCAGAATCTTGAGGCCAGTGTTTCTGCTGCGCAAAAAGCTTGTTGCGTCTATCCAAGTTGTCATGGAAAGCCCCCCCCCCCTACCCCCCAAGCTTAACCAATCAGAGCCCCCAAAACATGCCGAAGCCAAGCTTAAGCCAAGTCAAGACAAGACAAGCCAAGACGAGCTACGCTGGGCCGAGGCAGGCCAAACAGACGGGACAGACGGACGCACCTTCCATGTCCTCTTCAGGTCGGGTGTCTCATATTCTTCCGCGCGGCTTTTGTAACGAGAACCCCGTTCCTACGGAACGTACAGACCCAACGGAGTAATCAATCAGCAGCAATGGGGAACTGCACTGATGAACTTCTTGGCATTAGATTTTAACTTGGGCTTGGCGTTAGATCGACTGCCTTGGCATGGGATTCATCTGTCTTGGCCTCATTCAAGCGAGTCGGCGTAGATTCAAACCCGCATCGGCGTACGTTTGGACTTGCCTGGGGAACTTGGCCGTCGTCGGGCTTCACTTGCTTTCGTACGGTACGGGGGATATTTGTAGGGGAGCGTCGCAGAGGATGAGGACCCCGGGTGAGGATCTCCAAGGGGATCGCCAAGGGGATCACGGCTCTCATGAACGCCGAAGACCCCGTGGGACAAGAATACACAGCATGCGGCTCTCCAATCAGGCTGTCTGCGTTCTCCACGGTTTGTAAACTCCAAGTGTAAACTCCAACCGGACGTGGGCGTGGGCGTGTCCTGGCTCGGGATTTGCCTTGCCTTGCCGCGGGGCGTTGCGCGCATTTCATCGACGTGGCTTTGGGGGAAGCGGGAAAGCCAATCTACCTAAGAATGCAATATGTACATTATGTACCTGCTCTGTACGTAGGTAGATCTTAGAGAAGGGTATTGCGTCATGGGCCATGGCCGCACCAACACAAAATACATACATAGGTAACAACATTACATACGGTGTCATCATGTGTTGTGTTTCGATTGTTGCAGCAAAAGGCAATTGCCTCCCTTTGTTGTTGACTTGTTGACAGTTGTACACCCCCCACCCCCCCCTCTGCTATTTTGCCACCAAACCACCTTCGCTTCGTTCACGTGCCACAATCTGTGGTCTCATCCTTATCTGCGTCGAAGCGGGGAACAGGGTCTTGAAATGTGGGGAAGAATAAGGGGATTTTGCTTCTGTCATCGTAGATAGCGCCCAATCCCCCACCACCACCACCTTTCTTTTCGTCTGGCTCTGCAGCTTCTGCTTGGTGCCTGCGGGATGGCGACTGGCCATTGTTGTCGCACGTGTAATGTCTCAACTGCAATACTTTATTTATTCGTCTAATGTGGGAATACAAACAACCACGCCTTCACTTATGCGGTAACACAAGTAAACGATGACAAAAAAAAAAAACATTGCAGAAAGAGGAAGGAGGCAAAAGAGATGACGAGGAACCATTCAATATGCCGTCATTTGGTAACTGCAGTTCAATTTTCAGCGCTGCATAAGTAGCAGACAAATACATCTTAGATTATCGTGACACTTGTTTTTATCCTAATCCTTGTTTGCTTGTCTTTGTTGTCCGAAGCCATCCTGGTCAGACCGCGCTCTTTAATCTCCCCCAAAAAAAATCAAAAAGATATTTTAAAAACACAAAAAACAATAGGGGATCTCCATTCGCGGGTCCCCTGTCAACACGCTGAAATCGTCATTGCCTTTCCCGAATAAACGTCAACCCCTTCGTCAATGCCGATGCCGAAGAGCCCATATTATTTCTCACTCCATCCTCTCATCGGTTTGTGCAGTCCGCATTCAGACCACAGCTGTCGGCTCGTGGAAGTCCTCCTTGTGGTCATCTTGGTGCTCACCCCAGTGCACGGGGCCGAGTTTCAGGATCCTGTGCCTGGTTGTGCTTGCGCTCGCCGAGCTGGCACTCGATGAGGTTCGCCGGTGGCTTACAGGCGCTTCTTGGCCAGGCACTTGAGGGCGGGAGACTGGCGCGCGGGGGTAGGAGGCCGAAGTAGCCGGCGCAAGAGAGAGGAACACGCCGTTGGTAGACATTGTTGTTTCTTGTTCTTGAGCTGTCGACTGTGGCTCTGACCTATCTTTTTGCGTTTGGAGAACGCGGTCGTTTGTGGGGAGAGGAACGGTGGGCGAGATAGGTTTTCTGGATGCTGTTATTCTCGAATCCTGTGGACTTGATGCCTTGATTCGATGAAGTTCGCGGATAGTGAGATGGCCCGATGAATCTTTCTGATAGATGATTCCGATGATTTTTTGAACTTGAGAGAGATGAGGAGCAAAATCGAGAGAAAAGAAGAAGATAGGTGCTCTCTTTATACTAATTGGGAGCTGGACGAAGTAGCTTACAAGCCGGCGCCCTCGACATAATCTCAGCCGCGAACCCCAGTTCGACACGTACATGCCCAGGTACATTCACCGCGCGCCAAGTACCTAGCGTCGAGCTAAAAGTATGTATCCCGCTCAGCATCGCGCACGGGCCATCTATACGCACGCCCCCCCTTGTACACACCCCCTTGGGCACACCAACTCCGCACCGCAATTGCCAATGACCTTGATTGCCTGCTGATCAGTGACGCGGAGGGTTGTTGCACGGGCTGTTGCGCGAATTGGTCAGCTGATGCGTAAAAAGTCTCGGATATCTGGGAATGGGACATCGGGGACTGGTAGACGTCTGGGAATATTGGAATATCGGAGTCTGTGGACGAGTCTGAGGGGAATGCCAAATAATCACAGCTGGGTACGACGATAAATGTCTGGGCATGTCGGAAGTTTCGGAGTTTAGAGATTATGGACCTACCGGGATGTTGGAACTTGGAAGTCGGCGAAATAGGAACCGATAGGTACATAGCAAGTATCCAACATGTGAGATACATATCTCATGGAGATATTGGCAGCGTTAAAAATGTAGCGCATGGGGTTTCGTAACTTCCTCTCGCACTCCAAGAACCCTCCGTATATTGTTGGCTTGTATTCTATACATGAGTTCCAACAAAAAGCGATCGACAAGATTTGACAACTCAGCGGAAAAGTACTTGTTGGTTGGAGACTTCAAAGTTGAGGTGTGTGTCTTGTGTGTTGTGCATTGCTGCTCGGGCTTTTCTGCCGAGAAGAACAACCCTGACAGACTATCTGTCGAGGTATTAATTGAGGCGCGGCGTGATATGTAGTGTAACTTCAAGTAAGTGAGTAAAATAGCAAATAGAGGCGAAACGGGCAAGCAAAGAAACAGCTGCGTGAAAAACAACAACGGCGTGTCCGTGAAAATGCACCACAGGGTAGCAGGCCTCAGTTAACATTTCACGATCTTCACTCATGAAATAGAGGATCCCTGACATTATCTCTTCCAAGCACATACCCATGCGCCACGCGGCCACATCCAAACCGACCAACTCTGTACCAATGTCAATACAAGCAATATCCCAGTGCTATTAACTACGTTTTCTGAAATACAAAAACAGTCCGTCCGTATTGCATCTCCTTGGCCATTCTCCATCATTACCACATCACCACATTTATAACTCCAATCGTGTATAGTGCCCCTACTCGCATCGCCAATCCGTGCCCCCGATCCGCATGTGAAGCCACGCATCAATCTTGTTCGTTCTGCCTCGCCATGCCTTCTCTCTCCTCTCTTCGGGGGAACCACTGGCCGACATTTCGGCCCATCGACCTGCTTCGTACGAGATCCCTGAAGGTTATCAGACTCTATGAAGAAAACAAAACGATATGGAGTAAAAACAGCAAAAGCAAGCCTCACACACAATCTTTGAGGACATTACACCACTTTCAATCGTTTCTCTTCCCCCTTAGTACTCGTTCTCGTCCTCGTGGCTCCAACTACCCACCTTCCCGGTAGACACATCAATCTATGCAAGTGCAAGTCTGTTGTTCCCTCTTGCTTTCGTCTTCTTCAAGTCTTTTTTCAATAAGGAGCGTTTTGTTTTGTTTGCGCAAATCGAGACCCTGCGGCAGCGTGTTCGGACGAAATCATTTTTAACATGACGTAACTATATGATGTTCAGGCCAAGTAGACTGGTTTTTCCTTCCGTACTCCTCCGTTCATCAGTCTGCCTGCTCCCCAGACGTCAAATTTCTTTCTTTCCTTTCCTTCATCTCCCTCTCTAGTGGTAGCATTCCCTTTTTTTTTGTATATGTGTTTGTCATAAAACGACTAGAGCAATAGCAGCAACGTAGCTAACGGGAAACGAAAACAACAACATAAGATACATAGATGCGGTAGAGGTTTTGGTATGAAGAGCGTAACGAGTTTTAAAACAAAAATCACAATAATCCGTGTCTCCTAGAAGCAAATCCCAAAAAGATGTAAAACAGAAAACAAAACAGTCTACTGATTGCCCGAGTTACCCGGTCCAGGGGTGCGGGGGGAGAAAGCAGGCGAGGTCGGCGAGTAGCTCGGGCTCGTGGGGCTCTGCTGGTTGCCAGGGCTTCTCTGGAAGCTTGGACTTGTGGGCGAATACGCCTCAGGCGACGTCGGGGACCAAGACGGAGACGCTGGTGAGTAGGACGGAGAAGTAGGACCAGCACCGCCGTGCAAGTTGGGACTGGCGGGGCTGTAGTTGGGGCTCGCAGGGGAGTAGCTGGGCGAGGTAGGAGAGTTGAATTGCGCAGGCGAGGTGGGCGAGTAGTGTCGAGGAGACGTTGGCGAGGTGGGTGAGTAACTCGGCGAGGTCGGGCTGTAGTTGGGACTGGCCGGACTGGTCGGGCGCAGCATGGGGGACGTGGGCGAAAAGGACGGAGATGATGGGCTGAACGAAGGCGACGAGGCATAACGACCCATGCCACCGTCCAGTAGCGGCGACGTGGGCGAGTATCCAGCATTGGGCGACGATGGAGAGTAGCCGGCCATACCTGCGCTGAATGGCGATGTCGGCGACGTGCTGAAAGGACTCGTCGCACCGCGCATCGCATACGGACTCATAGTCCCGATAGCGCCACCGCCAAATCCACCACCACCATACTCGGTGCCGAAGCCAGCCGGTGTTTCTGACCCAGCACCTTGGATGGGCGAGAAGTTTCCTGCCGCCGGCGAGCTCAGACTCATGTAGCCCGAGTCGAGCGACATGGGCGATCCGGTATCGTAGGGCGTAGCAGCACCCTGTGCTTCCCCCTCCTTGATGGGCATGCCGGGCATGAGTCCCATGCGAGAATTATCCGAAATAACCGTCTCCAGCATCTTGGGATCCAGGAAAACGTCAAAGCTGCCTGTGCCCATGGGTGCCAGCTGGCCGAGCATGATGTTTTCGGAAATACCCCGACAGTCATCCAGCTCACCACTCGCCGCAGCTTCCAGGAGAATCTCCACAGTCTCCTCGAAAGAACAGCGCATCAGTGCACCAGTGTCGGCGCGGTTGATGCCGTGTCGGGTGACGGCTGAGATAATACCTCGGTACGTCATTACGTCCACCAGCAGTGCAATGTGTCGATGATTGACATAAGAACCGTCAAAGGCCAACACGTTGGTCAACTCCTTCACCAGCGCAGATCGCGCCGCTTCGATGCCAAACACCTCAACAATCTGCCACAGGTCATTGGTGTACGTTCGCGTGGGGTCGACGCCGTTAACGGAAAGAACCTCGCGGAGAGACGAGCCAGACGTATCCAAGTACCACTGCGTGCACTTCTCATCGTCCTTCTTGGCGAGCTCGGAACCGTCGTCGTCGATAACAAGCCGCGTGCCCTTGGTCAAGAAGGCTCTTTCAACGCCACGCACGCCTCGAAGGGTGAGCGTGTCGAGGATATGTGATTCGAGGCGCTTCAGCATGACATCGTCTTCAATGTTCCTGTTGCCCTCCTCATCCTTGACCCTATCAGATCCAATCGTTCGAATACGTATGACTTGCTCGTCGGCGTTGTTGTCGCTGTAAATGATGGCCAGATCGTGCTCATATTCTTCCTTGATGCGTTGAGCCACGTCATCAATCTTGATTTCTTTATCAAGCAGCTTTTGTCGATCCAGAGTAATACGCAAAAGCCACCTCGACTGCTCTTCTATTGTGTCTTGGGAGTCATCAGGAATTAAGAAGTAGGATTCCACCATGTCCATATCTTCCACGATGGTGGTTCCTTGAATGTCAGGGTCGTAGTAAATCTCCGTCACAGCCGTGATGGACCGAAGATTGGTGAATTCGACCAAACTTCGGAGTTTCTTCGCCTGCTCCTGGGTTCCCAGATGCGTGTTCAGATAGACAGCCATGCTTGGCGTCTTAATGTCCTTGGCCAAGTTAAGAATCTCCTTGAGACGAGGCACACCCAGAGTTACGTTCTTAGAAGACACACCGGCAAAATGGAAGGTATTGAGTGTCATCTGCGTGGCTGGCTCACCGATGGACTGCGCCGCAAGTACGCCCACCATTTCACCAGGACTGATATACGATCGAGCCCATCTATTGTGCAACTCTCCCAAAACGTGATCGAATGCGAGCTTATTTAACCGGTGGACCTTGACGATTTCTTTGAAGGCAAGGCGAGAGCGGACCAGAGCCTTCATGAGAATGGTGGCATTGGTGTCGGCCTCAACCGAAATGGGGTCCGAGCCGCGCACAATCGTCATATTATTGAGCAAATTCTGCACCTGTGGAATCACATCCACCGGTCGCAGATTGCTGCGATCCGTTGCTCGGACGTTGAAGACGCGCTTGGCCGTCTCAATCATGCGGCCAATGTTGAGAGGCAATTGCATCATCTCCTCTCCCATCTTGGAGCGGTTGATCACTCGCACAACGCGACGATCACTTAGAAGCGCGTCCCACTCGGTATCCAGCAGATCCATGGATTCCTTGTCGCCTGCCAGCTCGTTGCCGTACTCGTAATCCTTCTTGAACCAGTTGGGGGGGTTTGCCAGGTCAAGGCGGAACTTATCCTCAAATGCCGCATCGGACATTTTGAGTATGCCAAGAGATTGCTTCTCAATGCACATGGCATCCAACCCGTCCTCACCGTACAGGAACTGAATGACATCCCCCAATGAGTTACGCACAGTGCCGTCGTATTGTGCACTCAGATCCTCCAAGGCCTTGACCAGACGTCGCTGGATGTACCCAGTTTCGGCAGTCTTGACTGCAGTGTCAATAAGACCTTCTCGACCGGCCATGGCGTGGAAGAAGAACTCAGACGGAGTAAGGCCACGCAGGTACGAGTTCTCGACAAATCCACGGGCTTCGGGAGAGTAATCGTCCTTTGTGAAATGTGGCAACGTTCGGTACTTGAACCCAAAAGGAATACGTTTGCCTTCAACAATCTGCTGACCCACAAGGGCAGTCATTTGTGAAATATTGATGGATGATCCTTTGGAACCTGATTCGGCCATGGTGACTGCATTGTTGGAGTCCTTCAGACTCCGCTGCGTGGTGGTACCAGCTTGATCACGCGCCGAGTTGAGAGCCATTGACACCTTGTTCTCGAATGTAGCCCGGACATTCATACCAGGAAGAGCCTCGAGCTCGTTGGCAGTGGCCTGGGCCGTCAATCGTGCTACCTCCGCTTTTTGGGTATCAATGTGCGCCTGGACTTTCTCAATAGTCTGTTTATCGGGCACAGTATCACCAATACCGATACTATGGCCATTGTTGAGAAGCCAGTATGTGACAACTTGCTGGACACCATTCAGGAACGCCATGGCACCCTCAGGACCAAGCTCGTTATAACTTAGATGCACAATACCTCCAGCCGCTGAACCAATATTCTTCTTCTTCAGGAGGCCGTACAAAAGCTCGCCACTTTGGATCAACAGGCCAGTGTCTTTCAGAGGGATATCCGCATTGTCGAGGGCATCAGCCGACTCAGGAGAGTTCAAGCTGATCTCTTTAGGAATGACCATGCTTATGATTTGTTTGCCGGTCCAACGAGGCCGTGGCTTGAGAATGGCAGGCTGTGGAATGACACCGTCCCAGTTCGGAACCCATAGCATCAGGTTCATGACCATTTCTTTGTCAATAAAAGTATCTCTTCGACACATTTTGTAAGCGCCCGCCAGAGAATCCTGCACGATACCCATGAGAGGTCCATTCTTCTGCGGAGAAACGATGTTGTTAGGCACAAGACAAAGCTCTTTGACTTCGGCACGTGTCTCCTCAGTTTGGGGCACGTGCAAGTTCATTTCATCTCCATCGAAATCGGCGTTGTAGGGTGAGGTCACCGAGAGATTCAGACGAAAGGTAGAGTAAGGCATGACTCGAACTCGATGACCCATCATGGACTCTTTGTGCAACGAAGGCTGACGGTTGAAAATAATGTAGTCTCCATCCATTAAGTGCCGTTCGACTTTCCACCCGTATTCCAGAGAAATCTGAGCCGCTCGTCGGTGATGTCTCAAATCGATACGCGTGCCATCGGCTCGGATAACGTACTTTGCACCAGGATGTTCGTTCGGCCCGTTCTCAACCAGCTGATGCAGCCTGCCAATGTTGTATGGCGTGACTGTTTCGGGGTATGTGAGCGTTCGAGCAATGCTGCGTGGTACACCAACTTCATGAAGCGACAAATTGGCGTCACCGGTGATGACAGTTCGCGCAGAAAAATCGACACGCTTTCCCATCAGATTGCCTCGGAGTCGGCCCTCTTTGCCCTTTAAACGCGCCCTGATGGCCTTCACAGGCCGGCCGCTCTTTTGCAGAGCGCGAGGTTGGCCCGCGATGTCATTGTCCATGTACGTCGCAACGTGGTACTGAAGTAGCTCTTCGAAATCCCGGGCAATGTGTTGCGGGGAGCCCTCGCGAATGGCCTGCTTCACGTTACCATTGGCGCGGATGATGTCACCGAGTTTGTAAGTTAAATCATCCTCGTTTCGCATGCCAGTACTGGTACCATCCATCGAGATACTGGGACGCACAGGAGGAGGGGGTACAGGCAAGACAGTGATGATGAGCCACTCAGGTCGAGCGTAGTCCGCATTCAAGCCCATATGGCGCAGATCTTGTTCAGAAATTCTTTTGAGTATACCAAGAGCCGTTTCGGGTGTGATTGGCGTAGTCTCTTTGCGCTTCGGGCCATCTTCCTGTTCGAGCTCGAAAACTGCCTTCAGTTGTAGAGCAGCCTGTCGAACCTGTGGTTGTACATTGCCACAGCCACCGTGGTTCGTTATAACTGGCTTCTTCACAGGCAAAAAATCAAAGTCGTCATCGTTCTTGTCAGATCGATCTTCATTCTCGCACTTGGTCTTGGTTTTACAGAGAGCCCAGACACGATTGAAGCGAGCCTTAGCATCTCGAATATTGATAGCTGAGGCAAACTCGGCATCGCTCTGGCAATAAGTAGATACGATTGTTAGCAAACTGGTTCAAGCCAAGTGAAAAAAAAAGTCGACAGAGAGTCAGGAGAGACCAACGGCATCAACCCGCAACTTGCTGCAGTTGTGGCAGACCATCTCCAAAATCTTTTTGACCTTCCTGATGAAACCAGGATGGTACACTGGTTTAGCCAACTCGATGTGGCCGAAGTGACCAGGACAGTCGCTCATCGTCTGGGTGCATGTCTTGCATTTGAGTCCTCGATCGATGGAGCCCAACAGAGGGTCGTTGAGACCGCCGTCGCGCGGTTTTGTGCGAGTTTCATCCATGGTTTCGGGGTACAGAATGTGGCAAACACTCATGCTTTTGATCTCCTCGGGGGACATTAGGCCAAATTGAATCTCCTCGACCGTCTTGAGCGGCGCACTCGAGAAGGGAGGGTGAAAGTTAGCCATGACTGCGGTTGATCACAGACTTGCGAAGATCCTCGTAATGGGCAATCCGAGCTCGGTGAAGGGAGGCGAGGGTCCCGTTCGAAGCAGAACGCGAAATGCAGTTTCCGCGATACTTTGGATGATCGCGAGATTGGAACAACGCGCCAGAAAAGCGAATAGACGAAAAAAACCGTTCAATGATATTCTGTCCCTTCCTTATTGATGGAAAACTCTATAGTGGATAACCGGCAGATGGCACTCCGACGCGGCGCTCAAATGTAGCGCTCACCCTGGCCGGCGGCCCAGGAGACGTTCGAGATGTTGTCCGTCGCCACCGCTCCGAAAGTCGTGGATTTCGTCGATAAAAGGATGGCCGTATCGAAAAGCACCCTCGGACGTGCTTTGAAGCGAAGCGCGCGATGCTCGACGCACGTGGGTGATGGATTCGACCTGGTCGGCGGCGATTTGGTCGTAGGTAAGACGTGATCCCAAGAGAGCCGGGAAGAATCTACTCGAGTTGGCTGTCTTGGCGTTCACACGCAGCAATTTCGCGCTAAACTCATTTAGGAACTGAAGTTGCCCCTACGCTGAAGAATGGTTGCCTGAGGCCGCCAGCGCGCTGCGAACACCTAACCCATGAGCCTCTCTTTGTTTTCGTCTGGCTGTTTCCCCAATAACTACCTATATAGGTACTCCGTACATAGGTAATTTGGGTATAGAGCACATTCCGGTATCCAGGAAAATCACTTCATTTTCGAGACTTGAGACTTTGTGGCGTATTCTAACAAGGCGATCACAACATGCTGCTGCTGTGCATACCTATGATGTACCTTGTTGCGATGAGCACCTTAGCGAAGTGTCCATGATCCGCACCGAACATGAATGCAAACTGTTGATAAATTACTCTATCTAAGAGGCAAACACGAAATGTGCGCCTCCGTTGCGCGTTGGCACACGATTTCTTTAGTTTTGCCTAATCATCTTATGCTTCGACATGTGTGCGACCCGATGACATACATGCCTACTTTCGCCTATCACGCTCTTTTGACGTGAGGTAGTCTACGTTGGCTCCCAAGCAATCAAACGAAGCGTCTATCCATACAAGAGGCTCGATGAGTATGTTGACTACAATAGCACTCACGCAAGGAACAGTCTCTCCGCCACTGTACGCGTCTTACTTTCACCCTCATCATCTCTTCACATGCTCATTTCACGTAGAACGAACTTCAGAATATTCAGCAAACCAGGAGTCAATGCCTATATTTTATATGCCTGGCCTGCCAAGGCAGTCTGGCTACTTCTTCCTGCCTCTACCACCTCTACCGTTGACATTTTTCTTGGTAGGTACCGTCTCAACTATCCCATCAACTTCGCTTTGGCCTTCACCGGGACTCCTCCGTCGCATAGTGCCGGTAGAAACTGCAATGAATTCGTCCTCGCTATCACTCTCGCCCAAGTTGAAGAGAATAGGCATTCGAAAGCTATCGTCATCGTCATCAAATTTGGAAGGATCGAGAGTCAGAACATCGACGTCCTCATCCTCGGCATCGAGTCGTCGCCGGTGGATTTCTTCTTGTGCATAAATATCAAACTCGTCTTCCCTCTCGATGTACTCGACATTTTCTTCCACCTCGGCAAAGTCGGGTGCCAGCGCCGACCATTTCTGCGGGCTCACAACCGACCAGATGTAGATGCGGCCAGTTTCTAAGCCACAAGACGCGAGAAGCGCTCTGCCAGGATGCCACTCCAAGACACCTTGCTCTTCTTTGGGGTCTTTGAGCATGCAAACTAAGCTGCCATGGCTGCGCTCCCATACATATAATTCGTGGTTATTGTATGTTGACGCAGCCACATACTCGCCCGTGGCGCTAAAGGTGACGTGATTCCAGGATAGCTTATTGACAACATCCTGGAACTTGTGTTCGAGAGGTAATTGGATCGTATCAAAGTCCAAATCTTCGACGGACAAATTGGGAATTCGAAAAGTACGGATAATGCGGTCTTGTGAGTTGACTAGCAAATCTCGGCCAGAGGCAGTTATTCGTAATGTGGTTATAATGCCGGAGCAGACCTTTTCCGTGTAAATAATTTCGAAGGACTTGGTGTCTATGATATTAATTTTCCCTTTGCTGGTGCCCGAAATGATGTACTCGCCGGTGGCTGTCCAGATAGCAGATGTCGTCTTTTCTTTGGCGTCTTCCTTGGCCTGCTTCTCTTTCAACGCAACGTCGCCATCGGCTTTGGCTCGCTTGGGGACGGAGGGTAGTATATGTTTAACATCGACTGGCTCACTCATATCGACGAGAACTGGCTGTTCTTCAAATAGCGACGCGACGAATTGCAAGCTTGAATTTACGATCAGCGTCCCGCGAAATCATCAATAGATTTTGTATGCCTTGTCGGCCGGCAAAGACGTACTGGTTCCATGGATGCAGCTCTGCCATGTACGCTGGCGCACGGAAGCGCACCTCGCGCAATCTCTTGCCGTCCTGGAGATCCCATAGAATAGCCTTCCAGCCCTGGCAGGTAGACAGCAGATATCTGCCACAGCGTGACCAGCTCAGAAACGTGATGTTCTTGCTATGCCCTCTAAGCTTTCTAGCGACGCCCATGGTCTCGAGATCCCAAATCGCTACGGCACCATCGACTCGGCCGGACGCGAGATAATCGCCTTTGCGGTTGAAGCGCAACACGGTGGCATGTCCAGATCGTATCGAGTTCGTGATGCCCTCAGGGTAATCCTGTAGTAGGTAGTCGTCGGACAACAGGAGATTCATGGTAGCGCGCCGGTGTGAAGATGCCCAGATGGGCGCACAAGGGGGTCCAGAGACTCGAAGATAGCGATCATGATCCGCCCTTGTTGCGCAAAGGCGTGAAGTGAAGGCACTTCGTTAGTTTAGACGTAGGAAGTCGGGCTTTGTGCGACCATCGCTGATGAAAAATGCAAAGTTAATTGTGCCAAGCCCAGGAAGTCCAGCGGTCCACATCGCCGTCAAGTGGAACCAAAGACCCGACCGAGCAGGAGGCTGGAGCTCCGAGCTGCAATGTGCATGCAAACCCCACTGAGACGAACTCAGGAACGGATTGACAGACAGCTTATCACAACTCGGCTTTCTTTCTTTTCTTCTTTTTCGGCATCTTTGGTCGAGACTGTGCTTTGTCTTGTACTGTTCCTTAGGAAACATGGCCAACTCAAAGTAAGCTCAAAATCCGTGTGTCAGCACGCATAGACGGTCGCTCACATGAACCTGCAGGTTCGAGTACGTCCGAAACTTTGAGCAGACAGACTCTCTGCTGCCCAATACCTGGATTGTCGTGCGCATCGATGGACGAGCTTTTACAAAGTACGAGGGCCTATCGGACCGTTTTTCTAGAAAATAAGCCGTGCTTACACGATTCTGAACAGAATGTGTGCCAAGTATGGCTTCGAAAAGCCCAACGACCGTAGAGCGTTGGATCTCATGAACGCTGCTGCCAAGGCTGTGGTGGCTGACCTTCCTGAGAGCGTCATTGCCTACGGTGTCAGTGACGAGTATAGGTAGGGATTGTCACATTTTCGATGATCAAAACACAGCACTCGACTGAATTCTGGAATCAGCTTCGTCTTTCACAAGTCATGTAATTTGTTCGAGCGACGAGCCAGGTAAGATGATCTCATCAACTTTTCAACTTTATGCCTTATGCACTGCCTCGAGCTTACGAGGTCCGCAGTAAACTCGTCAGTACAATAGTTTCCACATTCACAGCCAATTACGTCTACTCATGGGGGACGTACTTCCCTGATACGCCGCTCTCCTTTCCGCTACCAACATTTGATGGCCGCGCAGTATGCTATCCAAGCGTCCAAAACCTGCGGGACTATTTGAGCTGGCGTCAGGTTGACTGTGAGTCACATACTCTTGCTTGCCGGATTTGGTCATATCTGATGCGCAGATGGAGGAAGGCCATATCAACAACTTGTACAATACCACCTTCTGGTTGTTGATACAGCTTGGCGGGCTCGATAATAAGGAGGCAGAGAGGACTCTAGCAGTACGTTCTTCCTTTGATAGCCTTTGGCTCTTTCTCAGTACCTGAACAACAGCAGGGGACACTCGCCGCAGATAAGAACGAAATCTTGTTCTCGAGGTTTAACATCAACTACAATAACGAACCGGAAATTTTCAAGAAGGGTAGCGTTATATTTCGAGACGTACGAATATCTGTCTGATGAGTCATCTATCGTCTTATGTGCAATGCTAATGAAGTGTACATTGGCAGTATAAGTTGGTCGATGCTGAACGACACGCAGTAGCACTTGAAATGGATGACCTGGCTGAGCCAGTACAGCAGTCTAAAATCCAAGCGGAAAGAGACAGAAAGAAAAGGGCAAAGGCAAGGATCGTGGTAGAGCATACGGACATCATAAAAGATGAGTTTTGGAATCGACGGCCATGGATCTTATCGAATAAACCTGGCCAAGCACCCAAAAACTCCTAGAGTCATAGAGCCATAAAGTCAAGGGGCCATATGGCATAGAGTCATAAAATCATGTAGCCACAGGGCCACGAATATAGATGGAAGTGGTATATTACTCGCACCATCAGGGCGAGAATTAGGCAGCAGCATAACAACTCGACGATTTGCGGTCCACGCTGCCGAGGTTCAACATACATATCTGCGAGGTAAGGTTTCGGACGTCAGCAACGGCCAACGGGTGAGCGGCGAAATCCGGAAAATTGGCCGACGTCATGTCTTACTCTCTATTGCCATCGGGCAACCTAAATCCATCATCCGTCGATTTGTACTGTCCAACGACAACGTTGGTTGGTATTGGGAAGTCCTTCTGCAACTGCCTCCGCCCCCACACGGCGCGACGCTCCGTACAGTACGTGTCACATGTGTGCCTTTGGTCGTCTGTCAATCGGCGGCTGACGCCGTATGCGACTCAAAATCGAGTTTTCTTATTTAAACAGGCATGCCTAATTTTGCATGAGCCATTTCTCCTAGGGTAATTCTGATAGTTTGAACAATTGGGTTCACAACCCCTTTCATCCTCAAATCGGAATGGCTGTTCTACCGTGTCAGGAGGACAGTGACGCCGCCGAGTTTTCTTCGCCGCCGATTCCAGAGCGCAAGAAACGATGGGCCGCCAAAGTCAAAACGGGATGTGCTACTTGCCGGTGCGTACAAATGTCTCTGCAGGGAGAGGAGAACGGAAGGGGGGGCGAAGCGAAGACACCATTAGTCCACAAGACGCCTGCTTACGTGGTGCTTGACGGTAATTTCTGACGAGTGACGAGAATCAACCCACAGAGCTCGCCGTGTCAAATGTGATGAAGCGAAACCGAGTTGCAGGCGATGTGTGTCGGTGGGACGCCATTGCGGAGGCTATTCCCGCTCACTCACTGCGCCGACGACGACATCGACATCGCCAATTTTATTCCCGAGCAAGCTCTCGGCCTTGCCGATTTACAGTCACTCCAGCAAAGAAGAGGAGTACATGTTTCATCTGCTCTGCACGGAGGCCACTGTCAAGATATCCGGCGGGTTCGATCTCAGTTTCTGGACCATCGATGTGCCCAGAGCCACGCGAGCCTATCCGGCAATTTGGCATGCCAGCGCCTCTCTGACCGCCATGTACAAGTGTATTCAGCACCAAGATCGTTTGATTGAAAAAGAGAAACTGTACAAATTCTCATTGGCACAATACAACAAGTCTATACGGAATATTCTCTCCATCAACCCGAATCTGGCCGAGCTGAGCTACTACGCGCAAGAGACTCTTCTTTTCGCCAGTGTTCTCTTCACCAGCATCTGTATTCTGCAAGGGGACCAGGAAAAGGCCAAAGTACACGTAGACAGAGGCATTGAACTATTTAACTACTTCAGGTTCTGGGAGCATCTCACCAAGCTGCCAAACCCTGATGACGTATCTACAGTCCATTCGCTCGTGGCACTGTTCACCCGATTCGAGCTCGAATCATCATTTTCCGTACCGCCCAAGCCATTCTGGCAAACCATCTCCTTTGACAAGCGACAAGCTCCTGTGGTTTTCACCTCGGCAACAGAGGCGTACTACGAGCAGCAGCAGCTGTTAAATAACCTGATTAAAGTGTATCGCACCGAAGTGGCCCAACATCTCAAAGGAAACATCTCTCACCCGTCACAGAAGCGCCTAGCGTATCGCTACCAATACCGTCGCTGGAAGAACCGGTTTGAAAAACTCAAAGACATGGATCATCGAGCCAAGCTCATCCTGCAAATGTACGCGCTCGCCATTGAGATCATATTATACGTGGATTCTGCTGCGGCTGAACTGGGTTGGGATCGATACACGTACACGTTTCGACGAATCTTGACACTGGCAAAGGAGCTGTTTGCACTAGAAACGGCGCCGAACGCCGACAAAAACAGTGCCGCTACGCTCTTTTCATTTTCCCCCGTATCGTGCCATCCTTGCTTGGGAATTGGTGTCTTGTGCCGCGACGGCCCATTGCGACGCAAGAGTATCGAGCTTCTGAAGCAGTGGCCTCTGAGGGACGGCATGGTGAACTACAAGATTGCGGCCTCGATTCTGGAAGCAATCATGATCTACGAAGAGTCGCACACCAAGAAGAAGCTTCCGTGCAGTGAATGCGAGAGTACCCCGGCCACACGTATATGTGGCCCTCACAGGGTTCTCTATCGCGACATGGAACCGAATGGGGAAGGGAAAGGCAAGCTTCGCATGACCACTGTTGATGACGTTCGACATGGCCGGTGTGGGAAAGTTGTCGACATAGCGTGGGGATGACCGGCGTAGCTTGTAAGTTGTGTGTCTATAGTCTAGTTCTGGGATGTTGCGCACAAGTGTTCAGGGTGGCAAGTTATTGCGCGTTATGTAGATACTGCTCTTGTACAGTGAACTCCGTACAGTAAGCCTTTCGATTCGTATACTCTGCTTCAAGGAGCTTAAACTATAACCCTTCTATCCATCCCAGAACCGCATCATTCTTTGAAACAAAAGGTGCCCATGTGTGCCCAATGAAGAGCCTGCAGCACAAACAGCAATAACAATAGCTACCTAGGTAGGTTGCGACCCCTTGCTCGGTTGAGAAGAAGCAACCATATGCAAGTCCCCAATCCGCTTCGCAACAAAATCCAACGGATAGATGCGCCCAACGACTGAAAACGCCATGCCATGCCATCCCAGAAGTAAAAGGGTTCGAAGAATTTGAAAAGGGACCATCAAAAAGCAATGCCAAATGCAAATATAGACCGCGACACGACTGACAAGACCCAATACACCGCGAAGAATGGAGATTTAACACGAAGCCGCTTTTCTTGCATGATCTCGCCGCCGCGCTTCCTTCTTCGCCCTCCTCTCTTCTTTCGTCTTCCTCCTCTCCAGCTTACGCGCTGCTTTGTCTTCGGGATGCCGGCTTTTTTCGGCAGCTCTGGTCGCCCTCCGTTGCTCTTTTGTTTGCTCCTGCGTGACTGGCCGTGAGGGAGGCTGCATTTTTTCTTCGTCCTCCTGCTTTTGCCTCTTTGATTCCTTTTTGGCGCGCTTCTCCTCCTTTGCTTTTCTTCGGGCAGCTTTTTGTTCTGCTTTCGCGTTCGCTTCCGCGGTGTCCTCTTTTGAGCTACGTGATTTGTTGGATGTCGTCTTGCTCTTCGTCTTCTCCTTCGTCTTGTCTTTTATCTTTTCCCTCGTCTTATCTTTCGTCTTTGCCCTCGTTTTATCCTTCGTCTTGTCCTTCGTATTTTTCGTCTTCGTTCCCTTCTTCTTCTTCAACGGTTTATCATTGTCAGGATCGCTGCTCGTCGGGGCTGTCTCGTCACCCGGGGTGTCGGCGTCCGACGACGAAGAAGAGGAACAAGAATCGGAGTCATCGTAATTGCTCTCTATCTTCCGTGTGGTACCTTCTAAGAAGCCACCGCGCACAAAGAATGCATAGAGTGAGTATTTGCCCAGCGATCCCCTTTGAGCAGCATTTAGTTTGCCCGTCGAGACGGTCTGTGTGATCTTGCCCTTTTTGGTAGTTTCCAGTCCCTTCAACTGTTCGTCAAAGGCATTCATCCACCATTGATCGCTGGTGAAGTGGCTCGTTGTGCCTAGGCCCTTGGTGTTGTCTTTGCGATTGAGGAGAAGCGGTTTGGAGAGGCCGATGGAGTCGTCGGTTTTGTGGAGGGAGTGGCCTTTGCCTCGCCAGCCTTGGGATTGGAGGAGGGCGCTGGCGTCCATGGCTGCGTGCGTCGCCTTTATGTCTTCTTCCCTTCCTCAATCGTCTCCCGTGATTTTATCTTCGTCTTCTTTGTCTCGCTGGCATGCGTTCTCTCAGAAGATTGCGCTAGCTCCAAGACTTGGGATTTTTTTACTAAATTTTACACTTATCGCGTCTTGGGTGGGGCCATCCGCGATAGGCTGACCAGGCCCTGGCAGGTGGCGGGCCGTCGGGACCGCGGCAGCAAACAGTGGAGCCTCGTCCGTCTGATCCGCGTCTTGGATCCACGAGCTGACAACTTCGAGCTTCAAGTTGGCCATCCTCAAACGACAGGTGTGTGCATCGTCTATGCCGCCTTCATGTTGTGGAATATCGCGCAAGAGGATCTGTGCCAATTGTGGAATCCCAACGTCTACGGAGCATCGTGGAACAAACGGCTGTCGACTCTCGTCACCGTTGCATTAGATACTCAACCGGCCGCAGGAAGGTTGCGGCTTCCAAGACATGACGTAACTCAGCCAGGAACGGCTTCGAACTAAAAGCTCCACCGCCAAGGCAGACTTACGTCCCCTCCAGAGTCCAGACTGGTTCCTCGACCAAACTTCCGACTCTTCCATTGAGGTTTCACATTGTACGACGAGCTCATGAGCCGAGTTGACACCCTCAAGCCCGTTCGTTCACTTCCCGTGTCTCTGCCACTATGGCTCCTCTCTGCGCGGACCCGCGCCAGGTCGTCATCGCCCTCGAACCGGCCACTCGAGCTGCCCTACTCAAGCTCATCGAAGAGATTACTGCCTTTATGACACTTCAACTCATTAATCCACCCGATGAACTTGGCTCGCTCACAGACGACGAGAATAACAGCAACAACGACGTCGATAACATCAGCAATGACAGTCGCAAAGACCAACCATCTCCCTCCTCATCGCCACATACCCCCGATCGTCCAGACCCGGATACAAACCCCAAGCTCACGAAGAAACCGTCACAGTTCGTTGTCGCGCAGCCCAGCGGTAAAGCCGCGCGGAAGATCGAGCAAATTCAAGAATCCGCCATGATGCACATGCAAGAATGGAAAAACGAGTTTCTTCCTAGACTCCAAGAGATCATGCGTGTCGAAGATAATTCCAAGATCAAAGAGGAGCGCAAAGCCCGTAGAGAAGGCCTGGACGAGAAGAACCCCGACACAACAGAGGAAGAGGATCACGTCCTCAACTTCGGCAACGTGCCAATAGACAGGGCACAAGACGTGGCATCGCTGCAGAAGCTCTATCACCCCATCCCCAACACGCTGACAGCTACGCCACCGCGAGATAGGAGAGAGGTCATCAGTTGCGTGTTGCTACTACTTCTCTCGACCGGCAAGTACTCGGCGCACTCCAGAGTGATGGTATTGCACCTGGCGTCCGCCTTGGAAGTGCCCCAGACATTTGTGAATACGGAAGAGGCCGAGATTGCCCACTCGCTCATAGAGTCGTCTAGCGCAGACAAGGATAAGAAGGAGGCCATGTCTGCTGAAGCGGAGGCCGAGAGTCGCCGACAGAAGAACAAGTTCAGTCGCTTCTGGAAGGTTGGTCTCGCTTCCGTGGCCGGCGCGACTGTCATTGGCGTTACGGGCGGATTGGCTGCACCACTGGTCGCGGGTGCATTTGGAGCTATCATGGGTGGTGTTGGACTTGGGGGAGTCGCTAGTTTTCTGGGAGTGTTTTGGATGAACGGTGCTCTGGTTGGCGCCTTATTCGGGGCATATGGTGCGAAGATGACTGTCAGTACTCCCGGTCTTTTCCATTTCACCATTGGTTCTATCTGCCTGCTCAATTCTTTATTCTGATATGCAAACACACATGACAGATCATGCTCTCGCTCTGCTAACACTCCTTGACGGTCTAGGGAGAACTCATGGACAAATACGCCAAAGAAGTAGAGGACTTCAAATTCATCCCTCTCGAACCAGAATCAGGTCCAGAATCCAAGCCCTCGTCTGCGGACGGTGCGTCCGAGACACCCAAAGACAAGGCTGAGACTCAAGGCCAAGAAAACCGTCGTCTTCGCGTGACGATAGGCATCAACGGCTGGCTCAACTCGGAAGACGACATCACCAAACCCTGGCGGGCACTAGACTCAGCCTCGGAAGTCTTTGCCCTCCGGTATGAAATGAAGACGCTCCTTAGCCTCGGCACCGCGCTGCAAGATCTTGTCTCTTCCTTTGCCTGGAAAACGCTCAAAGTCGAGATCATCAAGCGTACTGTGCTCGCGACCCTCTTCGCCGCTCTCTGGCCTATCCAGATTATCGCCGCCGCCTCCAACGTCGATAACCCCTTCAGCCGCGCAAGCAACCGCTCCAAAAAGGCCGGCCAGCTTCTCGCCGACGCACTCATCAATAAGGTGCAAGGCGAGCGGCCCGTCACTCTCGTCGGCTACTCCCTCGGCGCCACAGCCATCCACGCCTGTCTCCAATCCCTTGCCGACCGGCAAGCCTTTGGCCTCGTCGAAAGCGTCGTCATCATCGGTACGCCAGCCCCATCTCACGCGCCTCACTGGCGCACTCTACGCTGTGTAGTCTCGGGCCCCATCTTCAACGTGTATTCCGAAAACGACATGGTTCTCGGCTTTGTATATCGCATGCACAGTCTTGCTCTCGGCGTGGCGGGTCTCCAGGCCATAGAAAATGTCAACGGCCTGCATAATCTTGATCTCAGCGAGCGGGTGAGTGGTCATTTGCGCTATCCGTCCATCACGGGCGAAATCCTGAAGGAGTGCGGGTTCCTTGGTGTTCGTGCCAGCGGTGAGATTGAAAAGGACGACGTCATCAAGATGAAGGAGGAGCATGCTGAGGGCAATTTGATTGATTTGGAGGCTGCGGCGGGCAAGGAGGACGCCAAGCAAGATAACGAATCCGAGATCACTCAGGACCTGAAAGGCTTGTCTGTCTCATCAACTGGGGAGGCAAAGTATGGAAACGGTGGGCCTACGCTTCCCGCTCGAGGTAGTCAGAAAGCCTCATAAGGTGCCTCAGGGCCGGATAACAGTGGGAATGGATTCTGGAACATTGTTCTTGATGACGATCGGAAAGCTCGCCGATATGAGGTTTAAGGGTTCGTCGTTGCCGAGAGGCCAGCCGCCCAGGATAATGCAGCTTTGATAGAGTCTTTGGTGTATGTTTCAGAAACTTATATTGCTGGCAATTGTGGGATCAGGATGGATATCGCTCAACCAAAAGCGCAATCTGGTACAAACTATCTGCCACATCTCAGTCAACAACTGACTGCTATGTATTGCACCACGCAATTGAGTAAAAGACTGGCCGACACACTTGTATGATCGCAAACCCATTGAGCATACCTATCTATATACGATTGAAACCAAATACTGTGAGGTTGTTTAGGGTGGGATATGCAGCCTAAAGGCATGTGATTTTACTACTCCGTAAACAGTGTATGTAAAAGGTTACGCTCTGTTTCCCTTCTCGTGCCGTGCGGTTTTCTACTATCAAGCAAAATTACGGTAAAAATGTTTCTAGGAGAATCCATTTGATGTATAAAGAAGGGCCTACATATCTACGTCCACAACACACGACACGATCAGTGCCAATGCCGACCCGCATATGTGGATCTCCCCGGACAGCATCCACTAATCCGCCCGTCAGCCCGGTACGGCTAAACATCGGTCCTAGCCTCTAGGCGCTGTCATTCCCGCCGCGAAGCTGCTTACCTACACTTCGTCATCACAAGACAAAACGTTCCATTCTGTCCCTGAATTGGTCTGGTCGTGCGATCAACCTCCAGACGAACGACCGAACGACCGAACGACCGAACGACCGAACGACCGAACGACCGACTTCTTCCCCCATCTCACGCGCATTGTCCCGCCGCAACGAAACGCCGCTCGGCTGCAGCTCTTGACCCTTGTCGTCGGAGCTTGGAGAACTCGCAGATACACACAACCGACGGCACCCTCGGCGACACACATCTTCGCGCGATCCCGCCCTTCCTTTACTTGGTTTCCGTCCCCGTTATCCCAACGTCAGATTGGGCGCAGGCATCATGGATCAGCGAGAGCTCGAGTCCCGCGTCAAGGCGCTGACGAAGTCGGTTGCTGCGAACGAAGCGCCCGAGAATGCTATCAAGATATTGGAATTGTTGAAGAAGGACGCAAGGCCTACAGAGGAGATGCTGAGGGTAAGCTTTGTTTATCTAGCTTGACCTTTCTGAAAGTATCGGACTGGGCGGGCACAAATCGTGATCAATATGACGATGGTAGAAATCTACTTTGCGCAGCACTTGGCCTATCGTTGAGTGCGCGAGGGGAAAAGATAAGACAGAAGGAGAAGATGAAAGGCAGAAAGACCACGGAAGGAATACAGATCCAAAAAATGAACATCTCGCTGATGACGACCTTTAGGCCACCAAAGCAGGCGTCTTCGTCGGAAGGCTACGCGCCAACCCTAACAAGGAAATCGCTCGAGCCGCCTCCGACCTTGTTGTTAAGTGGAAGAAGTTCGTCGAGGCAGAGAAGAAGCAAAGGTCAAAACTGGGCTCTCCATCATCCGGCGCTACATTATCGCCCGCTCCAACCCCTGCCTCAGCCAACGGCGTCAGCAACGGAACAGCCGCAGCAGGACCTAAGAAGACCTTTACGGGCAATCCCGAAACACGCCGACACGAGATCGAGGGCGTCGATATCCAGCGCACGGCATCCAAGGTCCGCAACTCGTGCATAGGCCTCATCTACAACGGCATCGCGTACCTCAGCAGCGAGTCCTCCAGCGACATCATCGGCCGAGCCGTGGCAGTCGAGCAGGCCGTCTTTGCGCACTTCAAGCATGACGAATCAGCAGACTACAAGAAAAAGATTCGATCCCTATTCGCCAACCTCAAGAACAGGTCCAATAGTGCGCTCCGGGCGCGCGTCTTCTCCGGGGAGATTTCGGCACAAAAGTTCGCCACCATGACGGACGATGAGCTTAAGAGCGAGGAGCAGCGCAAGATGGATGCAGAGCTGGAAAAGGAGAATATGAAGAAGGCGCAGGTTCCGCAGGAGCAGAAGAGTATCAGTGATAGCTTGCAATGTGGGCGGTGCAAGTTGAAGAAGGTCAGCTATACGCAGGCGCAGACGAGGAGTGCGGATGAGCCTATGACGACGTTCTGCGAGTGTATGAACTGCGGACATCGATGGAAGGTATTTTCTCCATTTTTTTTTGGATCCTTACTCCTTGTTTTCTGAAGAGAAACCTCCGACCCCTTTCTGTTGTTTATCGGGCGGATGAATGAAGTGAAAGCTAACTTGAAGTCTCAGTTCTCTTGAACGATGAGGATAGGTCTGCTTGTGATTGTACGCTATGATACCATGGGGGAGGAGCTGAAGGCGATGAAGAGACGCGAGCGCAGCGAGAGCGGGCGGTAGCGCTTGGGAGAATAATGATTGCTTTTGTGGAGCGCGATTCGGAGATTGAACGAAGGAAGAGCAAGGAGGTAAGCCGTCCGCATTTCATATCCGTATTCAGGGGTTTAGAGTTTAGATGTCTATTATTTTTTTTCTCTATTTTTTCCCTTTGTTTTTCTTTTTAGCTATGTAGGTATCCTTGGATCTTCAGGCGCATCGTCTAAATCGTTGCAAGGGGCCTTGAGCAATGCAATACTTAGGTGGGAGTTTCAGACAGGAAGTTTGGAAGCTGGCTTGGCAAGAGGAGGAGCTTAACACGAAGGACTTGCTGGAACAGACAGCCCAAGTGCCAAGCTATGACGTGGTTTGGGGGTCCATTATGTACCTGCTGTAACCTGCATGAACCAGTGTGGGTTGTAGGGGAGGGGGCTTTTCGGAGTTTCATGCACATCGGGCATTCAGAGGGCTGATCTGCGTTGGTCTTGGTGTGAGATCTGTGGATAGATTTCGATGGCGAGATGGGCATGTGAGAGCGAAGAGGAGGGACCATCCGACGAGCAGGCGACAGCAAGTGATGCTTACAGCATTACGTATGTGTGTATACAAATTTTGCTATGCAAAGTCTTACAGCCTATCTACTTATTCCGTAAATCTGTGCACAAGCTCTCCACGTTTCTATCCGGCCCGTGATGCTCGGAGACCTCTATAGAGGTGAAGGGGTATTCTATGCAGGACTAAGAGGCAGGTGAAGGATATGTATCCAGATCGGATGAACAGGAGGATGCTAGGAAACGTCATGACGCGGTCGATGGCTCAAGAATCCCCAATTCGACAAACAGATTCGTCGCCTCATCCTCCCCTGCCAAGCCCATTTCATTAATCCTCTTCCAGAACTTGCTCAGGTGCCGGGACCCCGGGTCACATAGAATCGTCACCACCCTGCTCCCCTCGGGCAAGCTCATAGCTGTCATGACCGCCGCAACGCAGTTCACAGAGCTGCTGCTTCCTACGAAGATGCCGTCCTTCTCGACCAGCCATCTCGCCATGCGACAGGCTTGCACATCAGTGACCTTGACAGCATCGTCAATAAGGTCGCGGCCGGCCTCAAAGTTCTGCGTGATGCGGTTGATGCCGATGCCTTCCACCAGAGAATCGACCTGCTGTCGGCGGCGGGTGCCCTCCCTCTCCGTCGGGGAGTACATGACGCCGTGCTTGATCTTGTTGTAAAGACCACTGCCCTGGGGGTCTGCGAGGACAATCTTGACTGCGGCAGCGGCAGCAGCAGCACCGGTCCGCGTGTTCGCATCCATTCTTGACTTCAGGTATACAGCCACGCCGGAAATGGTCCCGCCCGTGCCGGCGCCGGCCACAAAGGCATCGAGACGGCCAGCCGTCTGCGTCCAGATTTCGGGTCCTGTCGTGGTGAGATGCGCATGCCAGTTAGCCTCGCTCTCAAACTGATTCGCAAAGAAGCCCCGGCTGCCATTCGTGGCATGCTCAGTGTGCTGTTCGGCCCGCCGCCGGGCTAGGTTGACGAAATGGTTGGGGCTGGTGATGGGCGCGACGGCGACTCGCTCTACCGTGGCGCCGAGATTATGCAGCAGGTCTGACTTTTCCATTGCTTGGTCATCGGGCATGCAGATGTGGGCGTGGTAGCCCTTTGCGCGCGCCAGTGTGGCCAGCGAGATGCCGGTGCTGCCCACGGTGCCCTCATAGATGGTGTCGCCGCGATGAGGAACAAGGAGACCGGTCCTCTCGGCCTCGCAAATCATGTTGAGTGCTACACGGTCCTTGGGGCTGTTGCCCGCGCCATTGAGGAACTCGGCTTTGGCGAGGATGACTCTGCCTGTTGCTTTGGACAGGGACTGGATCTCGATGAGAGGCGTGTTGCCGATGCAGGACTCTATGCCTTCTCCGAGAGGTGGCGCTGAGCCTGCTTGGGAGCGCGAGCGCTGCGACTCATGGTCTTCGAGTTTGAGGAGGGGCGGGCCGAGAAGGCTATTGTTTCTTGTGTCGACTGACGGCGACTCGCGAGGGAAATGGCGCGCCTGCTGGTAGCGATATTCCAAGTCGGGGTATAAATCTTTGAAGCCGAGGGTGAGCAAGATGCCGGCCGTGAAGGCCAAGGCCACGGCGGCAGAGCCGTATGCCTTGGGATGGTCGCTCAGAGACATGATGACATTTTCAGCTCAGAAGCTAAATGCTGGAGAATCAAGCAGGGCAACTGATGAGCCCATGCATGCATGTCCTGTCCAGACGCGCGTGAGTCTTGTCGTGTCGTCTCGCGAGTCGCGACGATGTTCGTTAGGTACATGAAGTTGTGTCTGCACCGCCATCCAATCCTGACCCAAGGAATCTGCTCACCGCCCCACTCTCTCATTCAGAGCTCCACCTGCCGAAACGGTCCAGACTCCAAGGCCGTCGAGAAGGCAACACATCGCGAGCTTCATCAGTCCGAGCTCTCGTCCTCTTTTGCCTCGACCGGCGCCAGCGCCATGGACTCTCCCATCGTGGCCCAGCTTTTCCGGCAGCTGTTTCGTATCCGACCGGCCGGATGCCGCTCCCGGCTGCACGAATGGCGTCCTGCGTCGACTGCTTCTCGCCATTTCCAACGGCAGCGCCCGCAACAGGCATGCTCATACGCCACGCGAGCTCCGCGGCACTCTCTAGACCGTGGCATGAAATCCAACGAGAGTCGGTGGCAGCAACGGACGAACCTGATGCCCGAGGACCGGACGGACGAGTTTGCGCAGTACCCGAACATCTCCTTGGCGGAGTTGCAGATGCGCAAGGAGCGGCCGCGCAAGGTCAAGATGCTGCTCCGGGATTTCATCGACGGTATGCAGATATTTTTGCTGTGAACTAGGCATTCTCTGGATTTCTTTCAGCTTGCTTGATACTCTGAGAACGGCTCGTCCAAAGTAAATGAAAGACTGGCTAACGACGGCACTAGATAGCTTGTATAATCCCCATTACGGCTACTTCTCCAAGCAGGCCGTCATCTTCAGCCCCGACGAGCCCTTTGACTTCAATTCCATGCGCGACGACATCGACTTCCAAGCCGAGCTGGGCCGCCGGTACTCAGAATTCGAAGACCTCCTCGATGACAAGGAAGGCGAAAACCCGACTCGCCAGCTATGGCACACGCCAACGGAGCTCTTCCGCCCCTTTTACGGCGAGGCCATTGCCCGCTACCTGGTCGCCAACTACCACCTGACGACATTTCCCTACGATGATCTACTCATCTACGAAATGGGGGCCGGCCGCGGCACGCTGATGCTCAATATCCTGGACTACATCCGCGAAGCCGATCCGCAGGTCTACGCCCGCACGCGCTACAACATCATTGAGATCTCGTCCAATCTCGCAGATCTGCAGAGCCAGCGCCTGCTCGCTACGGCTGAGTCGCGCGGCCACAGAGACAAGGTCAGCATTGTGAATCGCTCCGTCTTCGAATGGGACCAGTACGTGCCGTCGCCGTGCTTCTTCCTCGCCATGGAGGTCTTTGATAATTTCTCCCACGATGGTATACGCTATGATATGGCCACCGAGGAGCCCCTCCAGGAACACGTTGTCGTGGATGAAATTGGCGACTTGTATGAATTCTATGTGCGGGATCTAGATCCCGTGGCGGCGCGCTTCTTCCGCGTGCGCCATGCCGCGACGGGGGGCCAGTATCGTCGCCCGTTTTTGAGAAACCCCGCGCTGCGGTATCTGTCGTCGAGGATGCCGTTTGCGTCGAACCTGTCCGATATTGAGTATATTCCCACGCGGCTGATGCAGTTCTTTGACGTGCTGGAAAAGTATTTCCCTGGCCACCGCCTTGTGACGTCTGATTTCGACTGGCTTCCCGATACGGTCAAGGGGTTGAATGCGCCGGTTGTGCAGACGAGGTATCGCAGGAAAATGGTGCCCGTGACGACTCCATTGGTATGTGCTTCCGTGATTCTTGCGCGACATACATGAATCAGAATATCTCTCCGGCTTCTGGTTCTTGTGTCCCCTTTTTTCTTGGTCCCTCATCTCACAAGTCCCTTGCTAACGTATCTTTCGGTACAGGTCCATCAGGGCTACTTTGACATCCTCTTCCCCACAGACTTTCGTGTCACGGAAGCCATGTACCGCGCCATTACCGGCAAGCTCAGCCGTGTCATGTCCCACGGGGACTTCTTGCGTCGCTGGTCCTACGCGGAGGACACGGAGACGCGCAGTGGCGACAACCCCTTGTTGTCGTACTACAAGAATGCTAGTGTTCTTGTGACAGTGTGATGGGTTGAGAGGTGGTGGATGATGGTGTGGAAATGTAGGGGACGGTTGAGGAGTGCGCAGGTGGAAAGAGAAGAAGTAAGTGTATTAGTGCTGATTAGCTTATTCATACTAGCGATGAGTGTCCGCATGGAAATAGCAGGGAGCACCTAGGTGGCAACAAGTGAAGCGTACAGGTGATCATATTAGCTCGTGATGTACTGGCGATGACTTCAAACTTTGCGGCCAGACCAAATGTACAAGTACATACATGGGTAGAGGCTCGTGTATGTATCAATGCTTGTATAAGCCCAGCTTGAAGGACCAAATATGCTCGTTCAAAGCAAACGAGTGCATCGACTTACACCTACATACTAGGTAGCTTTGAATCCCTGCCCAAATACCTGCTCATAACAGAAAGGTTCCTACACTAAAGGGAAGTGTAGGGGCAGAGAATGTGTTCCATACCTGCATTTTGGCCATTGTCTACAACAGACAGGCAGCCCTGCCCCGCGCTGCAAATCTTTTACAAAACAGACCTAAGGCGTAGAATATCATGATGCTTGTGTTCTTGCACGGGTAAGAACCAGCTTACCGTTATGTCATTCCATGAGCGGATATCATGCCAGCCCGTAAGTGAGAAGTGCCATCTGAGAGAACGTCCAGCACAGATACAGTAACCCAATATGTTGCCTTGCAACAATAACTCATCATCTGCAAACAAACTGAATTCATCAGTCTGAACTACCCATCTACACCCTGCCTGCATACATGGTATATTTTTACTTCGCCCTTCCCCAGAAGTCAAACCCTCATAAGATGACATGAAAACCGTAAATTCAAACAGGAGTACGCCTCCTAGTAGAGCTTCTTCTACAGCTTCTCCTCCAGCCACTTCCTCGCCTGCTCAACCGCCTCATCCATCTTATCAGGGTGCGTGCCCTGGCCCTGCCGCGTGGGCTCCTTGCCACCGGAGCGACCCCCTACGATATCGGAGACGACAGACGCCCATTTCTCAGCGGTGATGCCTTTGGAGGAGAGGGACTAAAAATAAAAAATCAGGTCAGCTGTGTGCTTGTAAAAGTGGTCAAGGAAGGAAAAGAGGGAGAAAAAAAAAGCAAAAAGCAAAAAAAAAAAAAAAAAAAAAAAAAAAAAAAGAAACCTACCGAACCAACATAAACCCCATGCACCAACCCCCCCTCCTCCTCTCCTCCTCCAAAAACATACACCGACTTAGTCTTATCCTTGGCCTGCACATACTTAAACACCTCCGTCAAAGCCTTGGCATTCGCCCCGATAGGCAGCCTCCCCACAAAGTACTCGGCCCCCTCATTCTTCTCAAAATGCTCCACCACACAGGCCACCGCCGCCACCGCCTCTGCCTTTTGCCGCTTCTTCTGCTCCGCCACCACCGCCGCAGCCGTCTTCTGGAACCGCGTGTTCAGCTGGTCCTTTGTCAGCGTCGAGATGACAAGCTGGCTAAGCTGCTGCGACAGGAGCTTGATCTGGGCGTCCTTGGCGGGGCCAAAGGGCATAGCGTCCAGGGCGTCGAGTTTGTGGGAGAACTCGACGGCATCACGTTGGACGCGGTGGGCGGCTTCTCCCGTGTAGGCAATGATGCGGCGGATGCCCTTGGCGATACCGCTTTCTTCAACGAGGATGAGGTCCTTGATGAGGCCGGTGTGTTCGACGTGGGTGCCGCCGCAGAATTCGACGCTGTATTGGCGCCATTCAGGCTTTTTGGGGTCGCTGAGCATGGTGTCAATGTCCATGCCGACGGAGACGACGCGTACGGGGTTAGGGTATGTTTCGCCAAAGACGGCGCGAACGCCTTCGATTTCGCGCGCGAGATCGAGATCTACGTCTTTGGCGTAGATTTTGGCGTTGCGGCGGATATACGCGTTGCTGAGGTCTTCGACTTTGCGGAGCTCGTCAAGCTTGACTTGCGTCTTGTGAGAGAAGTCGAATCGGAGCTTCTCGTTGTCGACGAGGGAGCCCTTTTGGTTGACGTCGTCGCCGAGAACCTCGCGAAGGGCGTGATTCAGGACATGTGTGCCTGAGTGGTTGTTGCGGATGGGGGAGCGGCGGAGCTCATCGTACTCGCAGATGACTTGGTCGCCCGCCGAGAGCGCACCGTATTCCAGGTAGCCGCTGTGGAGGATGAAGCCGCCGTAGTTTTGCACGTCCATAACCCGGAACTCGGCGACATCGTCAATGATGATGCGTCCCGTGTCGGCGACTTGGCCACCTGACTCGGCATAAAAGTTGGTCTTGTCCAGTAAAAGGCCCATGGCAGACTTTTCGGGGAGGTCCTTGGTGGACTTGTGGAAGGCCTTTCCGTCAAAGACGAGCTGGACCTTGCTCTGGCTGTCGCCCTTGGCAAACTTGGCTTCGTCGTCGGTTCGGGGCACCTCTTGCTGCTCAAGCTGGGCGATTTGGTGCACGTCGAGCTTGGCAAACGTGTCGACGGAGGCCTTGACGGCCTTGCTAGCCTCGCGAGCCTTCTCCTTGGCGATGTTGACTTCGTTCTCGTCAATCTCCAGTCCGCGCTCCTCAGCCATGATCTGCGTCAGGTCGACCGGAAAGCCAAAGGTGTCGTATAGTCGCCAGACAACGTCACCGTCGAGCTTCTTGACGCCCTCTTTGGTAGCCTTGGCGGCGTACTTTTCGAACTGCGCCTCTCCGCGGTCCAGCGTTCGCGCAAAGGCCTCCTCCTCTTCGTCCAGGATTTCCTTGATGTCCTGTTGCTTCTTGACAAGCTCGGGGAACTGCTCGCCCATGTGGTCGACAAGGGCGGGCAAGATCTTGGAGAAGAAGGAGCCAATGTCAGCTTGCAAGTATTTACGAGCATATCGCACACCTCTCCGCAGGATACGACGGATCACGTAGCCGCGGCCGTCGTTGTTGGGCACGGCACCGTCGGTTATGGCGAAAGAAAGAGTGCGAATGTGATCGGCAATGACTCGGTAGGCAGTATCGATGCCATCAACATCGTCTTTGCCGTACTTGTCGGAGTACGTTCTGACACCAGTGACCTGCTGGATTTGCTGGAACAGAGGCGTGAAGCAGTCGGTCGAGTAGTTGGAGTTTGTTTCCTGCAAAGCGGACACGACTCGCTCAAAACCCATGCCGGTGTCAATGTGCTTCGCGGGCAACGGCTTCAGGCTCCGGTCCTTTTGGCGATCAAACTGCATGAAGACGAGGTTCCAGATTTCCACCACCATGGGGTCGTCCTTGTTGACCAGGTCAGCGGCATTTCGGCCTCCGATCTTGTCGTAGTGGATTTCGCTCGAGGGACCGCAGGGACCCTGGTCGCCCATTTCCCAAAAGTTGTCCTTCATGTCTCCTGGCACGATCTGGTCCGCGGGCATGCCAATGTTCAGCCACAGCTGCTTGGCTTCCTCATCGGGTGGCAGGCCAAGCTCGGCGTTGCCCTCAAAGTACGTGGCGTACAACCGCTTGGGGTCGAGTCCGTAGACCTTTGTGAGAATCTCCCATGCCATCTCAATGGCCTCATCCTTGAAGTAGTCGCCAAAGGACCAGTTGCCCAGCATCTCGAAGAAGGTGTGGTGGTAGCTGTCTTTGCCGACATCGTCAAGGTCGTTGTGCTTGCCGCCGGCGCGAATAACTTTTTGGGTATCGGCCGCACGCTTCAGATGGTACATGGGGTCGGACTTGTTGATGGTGCCAAGGAAGATGGGCTTGAACTGGTTCATGCCGGCATTGGTGAACAGCAAGGTGGGGTCATCGTAGGGGACGACGGAGCCGGAGGGCACTGATGGCAGTTAGCATGATGCCGTTGAAGTGCGTTGGGGTTCATGTTGGCATGGGCGGCGATTGGGGGTTTGAAGATTGACGCTTGACGATACGAAAAGTAACGAATTGAAAGGGCGTGGCAGCAAGTGCTCCGACGGATCTCGACTGTAGGGGTTCCCTCTCGAAGCCAGAAGAAGGTCATGCATGCATGCAGGTGGAGATGTCCATACCGATTGTGTGACCCCGCTGCTCCATGTAATCAAAGAAGGCCTGGCGCACCCGCGCAGACGGCCATTTGAGCTCGCTCATGACGGCGGTCGACGAGGAGAGCAGGCGATGCTGGTGACGCCGAGCGAGAGAAACGGATGTCGACGAAAGAGTCTGGATCGGCCAGATTGGTAAAGGTCGCGCAGATGGAGCAAATCGTGGCCAGGAGTCGTGGTGGACGCGGCAGAGCTGCTGAATGGGTGATGCGAAGAGTGGGAGCCGAAGGCGGGTTTTGTAGAAGCTTCCACAATCATGAGTCAAGAGCGGTACGGGTACAAAGGGCCGCCGTCGCCCAGCTGCTGCACCTAAATCCCAAACTCCAGCCAAGACACCACCAGCCACAACGCCGATACCGCTGTTTCCACGCACCCGCCGCATCTGACTTTGGCTCCAAGCAACGCACTGACAGTTCGATTCGTCGTTTCCTATCTTTGCCGCGCCTTTTTACGCTGTCACGTTCTCACTTTGCTTCACCCCCTCGCTTCCGACATCGCACGACTGACCGCCGGCGAGCCTGGTCCCCTGCTTTTCTGCTCTTCTGCTCTTCTGCTCTTCTCCGTGTGCGATTTCCCGTGACGTGACTACCGTTTGTGTCACTGCCGCCTTGCGCAATCGATCGCCCGGTTGACGTTGGCGTGAGCTGCGCTGGCCGTTTGTTTGAGACAGGACGGATGCGCGATTAAGTGGCTTTTCTGTAAGGCGACGGTGATCCAGACGGTGCTTGGCAGGGAAGAGTCGGTGCCGAAGGCGAAGGGAGAGAGAAAGATAGGGACCGGATTTGATGCAAAGCCGTGCAAACAACGCCATCGCAAACCCAAGGATGATGGTTCCAGGAACGCACGCTTCATCCATGGCCATGGGAGGCTCAATGCCTGGCTTTGCCGCCATGTCCAGCACTGGCAGCCCCTTGTGCAGGGGTCCGCTTCAGGGTCCACCCTCCAGCTGCAGCACCACCAACAACACCACCAACACTGCACAGATGTATCCCCGGAGTACCTTGGGCAAGAGGAAGCATGAGACGCAGGAGAGCAATGAGCGACTCTCGAAGCGCATGAGTCTTTTGAACATAGGTTCGTGCTTCTCCATATTGCGCTTCTTCTCTTTTTCTCTTTGCGCCCTATTCTCTCCGCCGACACGGAAGCTCTAGATCCCAACCCACCGTACTGACCCACCGCCTGTCGCAGAACGAAACGGCACCAAGCTCTACGTTCCAGTCGAATCACAACCTCACTCTCAAGCTACTCAGCTCCCACCACTTCCAAACACACACGCAAACGCATACACATACGCACAACCACCTCCACACGCAAATGAATATTCGTACGCCCACCCACCTACATCACCGCCCCCCCAGCCCTCCCCCCCAACGGACTACATGCAACTCGACGACTCCAAACACAAAGTCTACATCTACAGCCTCGACGACGAAATCACCTCCGAAAGCAGCGAAGACGAAGACGGCAAACTCATCTTCCTCCCGGATATTGAAAAACACCTCCGCGAGAAGCGCATTCCGCCGCACATTCTCGCCGATAGCGATGGCCAACTCGGCGGCATGCAGCTCGTGCTGTACAGCGATCCCAAGTCGTTGTCCGTGCCTGAGGAACAAGATGGTGTGAGGAAGGCCATTCTTGAGGCGAGGCAGCGGGCGCGAGAGAAGCAGAGGCTTGAGCGGGAGGGGGGGGAGTCGCCGAGTGGGATGAAAGGTGATGGTGATGCGATGGATCTGGATTGATGCGATGTACTGGTCGCATAGAGTAGGGATGTCTCTGGGTTAGTTGGTTTCTTCAATGACTGGGAGTTTAGTTCGGGACCAGGACGGACAAATGGCGTTGGGGTTATGATTTTTGGGGGTTGAACTCCTCGTGCGGTAGCGTGCATAAGGTCTGCGTCTGCGCTGCGAGGTTGTCTGTCTCTACAGCTCCTTTGGTATGTATTTGAGAATAAGTATTTTCCACAGTGTTGTTAGCTAGGGTTCTATCTTTTATTTCTTTTTTCTTACGTATTTTTTTTTCTTCTGTATCAAAAGTCGAGCTTGCTATGATGCTTCAAAGAAACAGTATTGTTCAATAACCCTCGTTCCTCCTACAGCACCACATGTCGTGCAATCCCACCACAGAGATTCCCATGACTAGTTGCCCCGGAGCGTGGTTCCTCGGTTTCTACCGCTTGAAAGGCGCCCAGCACACGAATCCGTCCCTCCATGTCTCAACCGCGATCATTCAAGTTTCCTTTCGTCCACGAATCCCCCTCATCGGTTTGGCGGCGGCGGCCCTTGAGGCGGCGCATACTCCGGCGCCTCGTTACTCACCTGCGCCCGCTGCGTAGGCGCCCTATTCTGCGACGGATCGACCTTGGAGCCCCCCTCCGGAGGACCACTATACACGGGCGGCCTATTCGGATCGTACGCCGGCAGGGGCATATCATTCATCGGATACGCGGGCTGCTGAAAGCCGCTCTGCTGCGGTTGCTGCTGGAAGTAGTAGTAGCCCTGTTGCTGACCGTTCGGCCACTGCTGGTTGGCGGGAGGTTCACGAAAGTGACGCTTGACGAGGAACTATTTCACGGCGGTTAGTGGGTCTGAAGGCACAGAATGAAGCCGCCAAGAAGGCATCGTCTTTATTTTCTCTCAGGGAGTTGGACAGGAAGGGAGGAGAGGATGGGAACATACCCTGTGATATGCGAGCGGTTCCTGACCGTTTCTGATTCTCTTCTTGGCATGCAGTGTACCGCCTACAACATAAAGCAGGACAAGTGAAAGCAAGAGGAAGAAGATGACCCAGCGCACAATCGTGCCCGTCTATTCCGCGCATTAGTCAAAGACTCAAGATCCATGTTCTTCAAGCATGGCCGCAAAGCCAGGCCAGAGACGGCAATAAACAAGACTAACCTGAGTATTCCACCACGAGTAATAACAGTCCCCATCGACGCAGTACACATCTCTAATACCGACCGCCATCGCGCCTCTGTATCGTCTTGTTTCTCGAGAGAGATAGCAAGTTGTATAAGGTAAAAACGGGAGTCGTTCGTCTCTTGTGTATATGTGTAGGGATGAGACCTCCCACGAGATCGCCTCGCTGCGCCGCGTGAATTTCCTTCTTCCTTCGCACGAATAAGCGCTTCCGATTCAACGAGGGGTCGCGTTTGCCGGCCTATCCGTGAATTGTGTGTATTTTTCCTCTTCCGACCCGAGCAAACCGACCGACTGTTGTGTCCCTTTGTCTCTGCCGCTTTCGTTTTAGGTGTATTTGGTGTCGATGTTTCTTCTGGCTTTGGCTTCGTCTGTTTTGATTCTAGTGTGCCTAGTTTTGTTATATGTATGTATGTATGTATCATGTACGTAATCTCTTCGCGGGAAAAAGGGACCGGTTATAAACGCCCACGACCCCGCTTATGCCGAGACACGGTCTCTGGTTGTTGGGGGGTTAACGTGGCGCTTCTGAGTCGATCGTCGAAGTTTATTGCAAACAGCGATGTACCTATATGTACACAAGGGAATCGAAAAAAGAGGAGGGTAAGAATGTTGTGACTCCGGTGAGATGTTTCTTCAAGCTGAGAGGGATCCCAGAGGAAGTAAGTCAACAAGGCACGGAGCGCCCGGGTGTTGGATCTGCGGGCGGCAGAAAGATTGATTCGCGCATGGGTGGCTGTGCTTCGGATGAAACTCTAGGGAGCTTGGCTTATTAGGTACTGGCGCGCGTAGGTAACTCGTCTGTGTCCGCATTCGGGGCGCCTTCGCCTCTCTCCGCCTCTGCCATCTCCATCTGCCAGAACCACCCGCTGTCTGTCTCCGCTTCGGCCGAGTTTCATCCTTGGCGATTGAGCCTCCTCCCCTTTTCCGTCCTTGACGAGATGGATAAGCACGTGCATCATGGGGATAACCTGGCGGCCATGCTTCATGTCATGCATATTGCCATGGGAAGCTATCTGCGAAACAACAGGCCAGGTTGAGTCTGTGATGATCTCGAGGTGATGGCATATCGCCGCCAAGGGCCTCTTGCCTCCTCTTCTCTCTTCAAACGCCAACAACGACACTCCGTCAAGACCAACAACATCAAACACCACGATGAACCAAGAAGATGTTCATGATCGATATCTTATTCACTACTCCGTACACTCTCCATGAATCACATCGCTTGCGAAAAATGCTACTGCCCAAAAACGCCCACACTATAACCCCCCTCTCCTCTCCAAGTCGCGCTTTATGCCTTCCGTTATATATGTATATACACTACACCACACAATCCCCCAGACTTCATACCTCAGACTCCAGACCCCAGAAGCCTCCCAAAACTATAAAGCGACCCCCCCACCTCCCCATCCCGCAATCCCATCAAACCCATTCCCTGCATTGCCGTCCCCCGCCGGCGGTTGCCGACCCGGCTGCCCCTGCTCCCCCTGCTGCTCCTCTCGTCTAGCCGGGTTCGCCTCCTCACCCCGGACATTATCGCTATTATCAGCTTGCGCAGTCGCAGGCGTAGGCGCAGGTACAGGCACACGTGCATGCGGATGCGCATTCGCCTGCTGCATTCGCTGCCGATACCAGAGTAGCATGGCCAGAGACATCGTCACACCGATAATAAGGAAGCTCTCCATCACGCCACCCCCGTTGAGGAAATCTTCGTCGCCTCCTTCATCCATAGGCTCGTCCATGTAATCTGAGTAGAGGTCCTCCTCTTCGTAGTATTGGCCGTCGTCTTTGAGGAAGTTGGCGATCCATTCCGAGAGAGACCAGTCTTGCTTTTTGGCTATGAGATATGTTAGTCGGCCAGCTATCAGGATGAAATCACATGGTGTTAAGCAGAAGGGGGGTTGCTTACTCGGCTCTTCTTGGATCGAATGAATGTCACCATGGGTGATTATATTCCACGCACTACGAATCCGAAGTTTCAAAAGACTAAGCGTCACAGGCAGGTAGGCCTCCTCGTTGACCTCAAGTGCTTGGTCGTAATATCTCTTGGCCAGGTGGAAGTCTTGCTCGAGACCGATGCCATTCTCGTGCATCCAGCCGAGGTTGAAGAGGGCTTGGGCGCTTTGGGAGTACTCTGAAGCTCCCGTGTAGCACTGCACCGCCTTGCTCACGTCCCGTGGAGTGCCGATGCCGTAATAGTAATAGTCTCCCATCTTCACCAGGGAGTCGACATTGGTCTGTCGCGAAGACCTCGTCCAGTGGATGAGAGCGAGGCTGGGATTGTTGAGAAGGACGTTGTCCGCTCCTGACGCGCCACCACTGCCACTACCTCCTAGCCATCGTGGAGTAGACGTCTTTGACTGCGTGACATCCAACATGTAGGCGACATTGTTCTGCGCTCGCTCGTATCCCTGTTCGGCGGCCATCAGGTACTCCAAAAAGGCCACATCGTAGTCGCCAGAGTCGTACGCTTCGTTGGCATCTGCCCATGAAGAAACCAAAGGCTCTGCCTTCTCGGCGACATTCTTGTAATAACGCAGGGCTAGCCCGCATGATTTCTCTCGTCCCACGCCGTGGTACGACATTTCCGCCAGATAGTAGTATGCCTCTATGTTGCCATAGCGAGCAGCCAGTTCAAAATAGTCGTTGGCTACCCTGAGGTCCTCGGGATCGCCCTGGTCGAGATATAGCCGTCCAATTTCGACCTGGGCCGGCGCGTAATCGGCAGCTGCCGCAGTCTGAAAAAGTTCCGAGGCTCGCTTAATATTTTCCTTTCCTCCGAATCCATTCAGCAGCATCAACCCCATGCCATAGTGGGACTGGGCATCGCGAAGTTTGATACCACGCTCAAACCACCCCTTGGCCTGCTTGAAATTCTGCGGCAGGCCATCTCCCCTCAGATACATGCGGCCAATGAACCCGGCGGCCTTGCCAGCGACTTTATCGGTGCCCGGCTTGATGTTATCTACGAGCCGGCCGTCCTTTTTCCAATACCGAGAGGCCACCTGCAGGAAGTACTTCTTCGCGAGGTTGTAGTCGCTGTCGAGGCCGCGTTGACCGTCGTAGAACATCCTGCCGAGGTTCAAAGAGGCTTTGATATCGCCTCTCTGTGACAGGAGGTCCAAGTACTCGATTACATCGCTGATGGCCGCATTTGCATCGGAATGAACACTGACTTTTCGAGCATTCATCCCGGAGCTCGATGCACTGGCGCCCTCTCCGTAGACACCGCCGTTCTCGTCGGCGATTCTCCATCCTTGCTGTATCCACTTGATACCGCCAGAAGGACCGGACCGGTGCCATTGTATAGCCTTGTCGGCCACGCGTTTGTAGTACTTGATGGCCACTTCACAGCTCTTGGACGCCCCTATGCCGATGTGGTGCCGAAAGGCAGTGGCCATTTCAGCACGGGAGTCCCCTCGAATCGCCGCAAATGTGTAGTAGAGCAATGCCTTGGCCTGGTCGCGCGGAACCACGTTGCCGACACCAGTCGAATGGAAGAGCCCCAGCATATACTGGGCCGTTGTGTTTCCATGCGAGCTGGCGAGCTGGTCGTAGTACCGGTATGCGGTATGAAGATCCCGAGGGTAGCTGTGATTACCGAAGAAATTTATCTCAGCCAATAGATATAGTGCATCAGAGTTGTTCTGCTGCGCAGCCTTCTCTAACAAATCAACGGCTTTCGAAAGAGGTGCTGATGCCGGTCCATTTGCGGCAGGTCTTGACGAGTGTTCCTTTACTGGAGCGGATGCCGGCCCCGTCGGAATGGTTTCTAGGATATATCGAAAGATGGTGCCGACTATTCCAGACGACTGTTTTCTTCTACTTTTCGATAATCGCGACGCCCTTTTTAGTTGGGAAAGCGCCGCATCGACGAGCTCGGCTCCTTGACACATGAATTGTTAGCCCAGCACATTGGTCGTCGACTTTCATATACTTGAAGTCCTCGCCAAGTCCTCAGAGGGCCATTCTCGACTTACCGCCTTGTCGAGCAACTGGGTCCTGGCCAGGATCCGATGCGAGATCCTTTAGCTCAAGATGGTGATCTACTGGCTCGCGTCGAGCGGCACCATCCCCGTTTGTGGTTTCGTAGTATTGCGCATTGGTGCCCAGGACGTTGAAAACCTGAGATAGCACTATGATCGAGATACGTGAGCCGATGTAAAGTGCATACGTGTTGCCGTCTGCGGCGGATGGAATACTTACGTAGGATGGAGACGGCTGAGACCCTCATGATGGGCAGAAGCTACGCGCCGAAGAGAGCGTATCGGGCGAAAAGCATGGCGGATCCAGCAAAGAATCAAAGGACGCGCAGTGCCAGAAGGAAGATTGGCTGAAAAGGCGTTGACGTTGACGTTGACGTTGGAGTTGGCGTTGCGTGGAGTTGACATGCACGATTCACGAACAAGTGGCCTCGGAGGTTCGGGCGAGAGCTCCAATGAGCCACTTTGTCTTCAAGCATTACGTGGGTCACTCCGCCAACCAGCACCACTACCTAAGTTCTAAGTTCTAACGCTTTCCTCTGGTCCTTACATATGTCATGTCGTCAGACAGGTCCATTGCTCGAACAGCGGCTACAAGAAACGGCACGAAATATGGCCATTGCATTTCACTTGAGAGAAGCTGCATTATATCCTGGTTTGGTACAAGCTTTATTCAAATAACACCACATGGGCCACGGTAGTCACACAAGCTGCCCGGTCCCGGTACCTAGCAGGAATATGTGGCCAGCCTCGGCCCGCGATCGCAGAATATCATGCATCGCCAATTACTCAACCCCCTTTTCAATCCAGTTCACATCTCGAATCTAGTTCAGCTCATGATTCGACTTAATCGCCTTTGATTTTCCCGTATCCAGAACCACAGCAGGGTCCTTGTCTGATCCGTCGCGCGTCACCTCATTTCCTCTCTTGGTTTTTATGGATGTTCTTTGATGTCATTAGTTTCCACGTCGTTCAGTTTTGAATGAGCTTAGGTGTGCGAGAGGGAGTACTTACTTTTCGTGCTTCACGTCCAAGACCTTTCCTTTTGGCTGGCCTTGGCCCCAGTTCCAACTGACAGTGTCGCCTTTGTCTGGTTCACCATTCTTGGACTTTGACTTGTTTGAAGAGCTGTTTTTTTGACCGTTTTTCTTATCGTCATCGTCGCCATCATCATCATCGTTGGCCTTTTTACTTTCGCCGTTCTTCTGGCCATTTGCACCATTTCCGGTCTTGGACCTCGTCTTTCGCTCCTCACCTTTCTTGTCTGCGTCATCATCTTCCTCCTCTTCTTCTTCTTCCGCTTCCTCTTCATCCTCCTCTCCATCATCATCCTCATCATCATCCTCATCCCCATCTTCATCTTCATCACCTTCATCATCCTCATCATCGAGGTCATCATCGTCTTCGTCATCCTTGACATCGTCATCAGCCTCCTTCTCCTCTTCCTGTTCATCTTCTCTCTCATTCTTAGCGGTTGACGATCTTGTCATTCTTCTGGCCTTGTTGTCGCCTTTAGGGCCATCCTGTCGACTTCGCTTACTACCAGCTGCAGTCTCCTCCGAATCATCAGTCTTGCCGCCCTTCTTCTTGAGGATGTCATGGCCCCAGTTCTTCAGCGAAGCGTATGATTTTGTCTTCTTCAATTCCTCGGTAGACTTATTCTTATTGGCTGAGCTTTCCTGAGCCAAATGCCGCTTACTGCAGCATCGTTAGGCATGCGTTTCATGAACAACCCACTCCAAAGGGTCAAAAGTTGAGATGAGACAAAACATACCAGTAGGAGACGACCTTTCGCATATGCTCAACTTGGTCATCATCGTACTTGTCGGGCTTCTTCTGCGGATTGGCCTTGAGGATTTCTACAATCTTGCGGCCGCTGTCGTGGCCGACCGACTCGCCCCCTTCTGAGTCCTTGGGCCAGCCTGCGCTGTTGGAATCGGATGACTTGAGCCATTTTTCGAGCTCAGAGGCCGTCATGTTGACCAAATCGTTGAACTCTCGAATGACTTCATCGTTACCCTTCATGATGATTGTGAGAAGAGAAGTTGTTTGCGCTAGATTCGTAAGGGTGTTTGTGAGGGCACTCGTGAGAGTATTGGTTAAGTTACGACTTTGTTGAATCTTGTAGATCTGGACTATGGCAAATTGCGCAGTTGAAGCTATAATAGGAAGCTCCCGACTCCATGTGGCACTCGGGGGAATGCTCCATGCCGTGACAGAGTACCGAAAAGCAAAGTAGCAAGCTCAATCACCGCGTCATAGAGATACGTTTCTCTGCCAAGGGACCCAAAGGTGTTCAATCGCTGTCGCAGTAGCTGCTAGCGATACCAGCAATCCTCAGCCTGAGCTTACCGACTTGGAAGCAAGCCTCGGATCCACCACGATCTCATCGCCGCGACCGTCCCCGTCCCCATTTTCCGGTTGAGCTGTGATCTGTCCGAGGCAATATGGGGGGAGCTCCGGGCTCCATTTCCAAGAGCCAATGCACTTCGTGATTGTGTACCCGTCAGCCCCGGGAAACATCGTGGTGGAGACAGCGGTTTTGAGGAGAAAGTCTTAGACGTCAGTTGAGCCTCAACGGCGCGGAAGTGGAGTTGGCCGATCGATACGTTTTCCCCCATGCAGCCGCTTCGATTCGGCGCCAGAAAATAGATGCTTCTTTTTAGCTAACTAAAACCTACCCCGTAGTCAATTGCTGCCATCCCAAATGGACGGGGCGTAGCTGGTGAGTCGTGACGGGGACTGAAAAGAAGAGAACCGCGGAAGGAAAAGAAGGGGAGGGAGAAGAAAGAAAGGGACGAAGCAGGATTCAAAGTGTTCGTGGTAACGTTGGGTGCACTGACGTGAATGATGTACAGGTAGCGTATTGCTTACAATCGAGGACTACATTGACCCATCACCATGTCGTAATCGAGTGCGAGCTATACCATGAAGGCATCATCCATTATTACGGTGGGTGGTCTCATACTCACAGGCAAAGAAAGTTCAATATATTTTATAACAAAAAACCTCTCTTGGAACTCACACGTACTCGGTAAACAATAACATTCACGCTTTCCTTCATCATTTGCAACTCCTCTGCAAAGTCTGTCTTACAGTTCACAAAAACAGCCGGCATACCCAAAACACACAATGGCCCGTCCTGAGGATGACTTTGTCGCGGAAGACCAGCCCCTGGAGACTCAGGACAAGAAGGAAGTCAAGTCCCTCCCTGACGATGCTGACGAGGGCAACTTTGATGAGGTTGTCGCCAAAGACCCCGAGCTGAGTGAGTCTTATCATGCATTGAGTCACACGGATAGAATTGTCCGAGTTTTACGTCTGAATGCAACTAATATGTGGGCTGTCAGAGAAGGATATGACGGAGGGGATTGACAAGTCCAACATTATCAAGGAGACGACGCGGGGGGCGAAGCCGGAGCAAGGGGGATATAAGGAGCCAAGTGATGATGTTTCTGACTTGGTTGACGAGTAAGACAAAGAGAGCGAGAGCATGTTTAGTGTTGCATGATGGCTCATAGTGCACCCATTGCCAAATTGAGGACCGCGGAGGTTCTGGAGTAGATGTATACTTGTCATGTATGATATGTATTGTATTTTGATGCTGCGTGGCATGCGCTTTGAATTTTCAACTTTATTCTATTGGCCATCTTATCAGTCTGGTCCCTGAACAGGGCAACATTCTGTCGCGTCTGCTCACAATCGTACACGATCATAATGATTCAATTCCAAGTTCCAACACAAGACCATTCGAACAGAAGTTTCCTATCGCTGCACTTGCATTCCTGAAAGGATTATCGTACTTCTCTCGCCACCCGGTCTCCGCACGACGAAGTCTCTCCAGTACAGCTTGCGGGAGGTTTCTCACCCTGAAAAAAATGATCGCACAGCCCGTTGGGGAGCCGCGGCGCGCTCGGAATTGGCGATGCCACGGCCAGGCCGCTCATGGCCAGATGCAGATGTAGGAATGTCGTTGGAAAGGCCCCATCTTCCCGTCTTCCTTCGGGCCCCGGGGATTGTCGTCCAGTCCAACCTTGATGAATCGCCTCCACTGCCCCATGTACCCCATCATCCATCATCCATGTCCGCTGACGCCACCCACTCAGCAAACCGGGTAAGACGCGTAAATCTCGTTCGCAACGCAGGGTCCGTCCAAACTCGTGTCTCGCACGCGTTTAAGCTAGGGCCCGCGTCCATTGCCGCCCCGACTCACAGGTGACAGGATCTTGCGCCGGAATTTCATTCAGTACCTCGTACAAGACACAGAATCAAATCTTGAAATTCTGCGTGACTATCATCATCTGATATCTCAAATTGTAGCAACAATTACGACTAAGAGACAGAACTAGCCAAAAAGTAAACAAAGACGACAACGAATTGTAACCCACGAGAACTGCACCAATTGCCGAACATCTAGTCTCAACATCGTCTTGACGCCTCTCGAGTTCTGTCTCGGCTTCGTCGCACAGCCCATCCACCTACAGGTACATCTACGCAATGGCAACCCCCAAGCGCAAGGCCGACGAATCGGTCCCCAACGCCGCTGAGACCAAGAAACCAAAAGTCAACGGATCCATCGCCTCCTTCTTTGGCGCAGTTCCAAAACCTGCTTCAGCCGGGAACACCTCGTCAGTTAGTTCCGCCGTCAAGTTCGACAAGAAGAAGTGGGAGGGCGGGTTGACATTGGAGCAGAAGAAGCTTCTGCAGCTGGAAATTGACACGCTGGACGAAAGCTGGCTGGCGCACCTAAAGGATGAAATCACGTCCAAGGAGTTCTTGGACCTCAAGAGATTCCTGGACAAGGAGACGAGTGCGGGGAAGAAGTGGTTTCCGCCCAAGGAAGATGTTTACTCCTGGTATGAAGGCCCTATTAAGTCTTTCACGTGTGAATACTCCATGTCACGAGGAATGGGACTCCCTTACGGAAGGTTACTAACATGGAATTTCGCTCTTCCAGGTCTCGCCACACTCCTTTCCACAACGTCAAAGTTGTCATCGTCGGCCAAGATCCTTACCATAATGACAATCAAGCGCACGGTCTTGCGTTCTCCGTCCGACCTCCCACACCGGCGCCACCGTCCCTCAAGAACATGTATATTGCACTGAAGAAGGATTATCCCGCATTTGAATCACCGCCCAACCGAGGCGGTCTCCTGACCCCGTGGGCTGATCGAGGTGTTCTCATGCTGAACACGTGCCTCACGGTCCGGGCGCACGAGGCTAACTCGCATGCAAATCGGGGCTGGGAACGCTTCACTCAGAAAGTGATTGATATCGTTGCTCAGAAGCGCACACAGGGTGTAGTGTTTATTGCATGGGGAACACCGGCGGGAAAGCGTGTGCAGAAGATTGACAGGCAAAAGCACTTGATATTGCAGAGCGTCCATCCTAGTCCGTTGAGTGCATCGAGGGGCTTTTTCGACTGTGGTCACTTCAAAGCGGCCAATGCGTGGCTGAATAAGAGATATGGCCAGGATGGAGAGATTGATTGGGCTCTGACTCCTGGGTCTTCCACAAAGGCCACGCCTTCTCATACTGCCCCGGCCTCCGTTGCGGCTTCTGCTGCTGTTGCTGGCGCTGCTGTTGCTGGCGCTGCTGCTGAGGGTGCTGCTGCCGTGGGCGCCGCTGCTGCAGAAGCAGCTGTCGAGGTCGGCTCAAAGCCAGCGGCCCAAAGCAATGGGTCGACTCAGGATAAGCTCGTGGAGGAGAAACAATCTTTGACACCCGAAGATGATGACATGGATTCCGAGGACGAGGCTGTGTTGGAGGAAGCTCTTCGCTTAGCTGAAGAGGAGGCCAAGAAAGAATAGGCCATTCTTTAGGCAAGGCCAAGGATGTGCTGATGCGAGTAGGGCTGACAATCAGCGTTCAATGTTTTTCAAGCATCAGCGCAATCTCGAGGACGTGAGCTCGTCCCTCGAGCCCTCATCGGCTCGTCACGGGAAGCAAAGGAGGTGGAGGAGTCTGGCGAGCCATGCTTACCTACGCAATCAAATGCCTGGTTAGGAACATGATGTGGTTGTGCGTGGGGATGCCAAGAGCAGCCATCTATTGATTCCTTTCAGTGAGCCCGTCCGCAGGTGCTCGTATACCGCAACAAGCTGGACGGCCTGAGAGGCGTTTCTGGCAAGAAGCAATGCTGTTATAGACAATGAGCGTATGCATCAATATGTACCTCCATGCATTGCAATGAAGACTGCACAGCACATGGAATCTCTGCTGGTGCACACTGTTCTCCGGCACTGAGGCGTCAATGCTCAGTCTTTCCAGCTCCACAGAAGTATGACGAGCTGGCAACCCGGCGACCACACGTTATGGACGTATTGTCGTGTCGTACGTCTCTTGATCTTGGACATTTTAACAAAAGTTACACAGGCGTCATTTGGGTGCCGGAGACGGATCAACGGAGACGGGTCCTTTGGTAGTCACGCCGTCTACGTTGCTATCATGACTCGAAGAAGGCTACCTGAGTGGTAGTGGTGGCGGGAGGAGCAGGAAGCAGGAACTGGAAGCAAAATGCGTAGCGCGAGAGTGGATTAGGTCCTCCACTTTCGTCTGATACGGTGATACTGTGTACGTGTGGTATTCGTACATGCAACGAAGCACTGTAACAAAGGACAGCTCGCTCGGTAGCTGTAAAGCACAGAGGAGCCGAGTCGCGCCGGTGAAGCAAGCGAGAGTACGTGAACGGCCTTTGTGTGCATGTACGAACGAGATACATACCTAGTACTGTCCCTCGTCTCTCGGCGATGTTTCTCTCGTCGGACTAGATTCGGGAAGAGGAGAGGCTAATTATGTATGTATGTATATCGAAGGAGTTATGGCGGCGTTAGAAAAGTCAGAGCCGTCACGACTCACGACAAATCGGGGGTCGAGCGCAACGTCTCCACCAGTGCCGGCGATATGGGGCGCCACGAGTTCAAATAAACTGTGAGACCTGCGGCACAGGCATGAGCTGTCTGCCAAGGACGGAACTGGTGAGACATGAGCAAGAGCGACGCCAGCAAGCACCTGCCGTGGTATGAATGTCCACCCGCTCGGCAGGCACCGTCGGCCGGTGTCGTTAAGTCTCTCTGGTGCTATGTGCCGACGTTGCGCCGGTGTGCCTCGTCTACATATCTGCCTGTTGAAACGTGGTTACGTGAATTATACACGAATCAGGAGATGAGGCGAAAGAAAGGCCATAGGTAGTGAAGGAGGCGTGTCCGATACATAGATCGATTTTTGACCCGATCTGCTCTCGGACTCATTCTCTCCCATAACTTTCACAGCTAAAATCCGACTACATAATAAAAGGCGTCGGTGCTTTACTAAGGTTGTTGCGGGCTGCCATCGTGCGTTCCTGACGATATATCAGGTACATACCCTCCGTACGGAGTCTCCGTCGTAACTATCCGTAGTCAGGGGCCATTGCCGGCTCCGTATCTTCCTCCAGGTCCGCACTACATACATACAAATGTATGTAACGATGTGCATCGTACAATTTTCATGCAGGTACGACTCCGTGAAGTGGCCAGCCGCCGCGAGCCAAGCCGTCGTCGGTCATCAGAGGTCGATTGCCACGTCCGGCTGCCGCTGCGCATGCATCTCTGATCCGCCAATCCAGCCTCCTCAGCGAGTATTACAAACGCGGCACATTGTATAAAGTCGTCGATGCCACTGTGCCGTGACAGAGCAGGTACCCGGACGGGCGACGAGCGCAACATGGCATCACGCCGTCGCCCACTCACTTGCCGCAAGGCCAACATCAAACCGTAATTTAACTTTCGGGTGCCCCCCTGTTGGCTGCCCCTCATATCCATGGACCAATTAGCGCCCGGGTCGCACTTACTTTTACCCCTGTTCCTGCTCCTTCCCACCGGACAAGTTCTGTTCAATCTGCAGACTGGGGCATTCGGCCCCTGAGCGCTTCGCGCGTCTCGTCAATTCGACTTGGGCGGGCCGTGCAAATGGCTCGACCGACGACGGCAGCTAGGTAGGTACTCCGTAGTTCGAGCTGCAAAGACGTTGGAGAACATTGGCTGATGATATGTCTCGGTTTGTTGGAACATGAAATTGATGGGAATGTTATTAGTTACGAACCCGAGAAGTGAGCTCAGCTGGTACATTATCCGTCTCTCCCTCACTTGGAAAAACGTGTGTTGCACTAATTAGCATCAGCCTATTGCCAGCGTCTGCCGCTCATTTTGGCTGTCGGCCGTTTCTCGTGCGAGTTTGTCCAACCAGTCAGCCCAACTTCCTTTTTCCTCTTTTTTCAACCTTCATTCTTGTCAACCTGCCACTCTGGCTACGATTTCTCTCCAGCTCTTGCGCCCGGTCTCGCGCTTACTCCTCGACTCACTCATTCACTCTGTCTGTATCTCCTTTCTCTTCTTTTTTGCACCTCCTTCGGTGCTGTTTGTGTGTAGTGTCATCGTCGGTTGCCGGTTGCGCCCTGTTGTCTCATCTCGCCTTCTCATCTGCCATTCGGTACGCCCAGTCCGACCTGCCGCAAGTTGCTCCCTGTGGAACCCCTGCATCACCACTTACACGTCGCAGAACGAGTCTGAACCAGTTTGTCTTCTCACTAAGACCAACTAGCCGTCTGTTTCATTGCCACGTTCATTGGCCAAGGCACATTGTCTTTTACTCTCTTTCGGCGTCTCCTGTCAACTGCTTTGATCGACACATAATCTCCCTCTTTCTCTGCCTGTCTCTCTATTCTTCTCTCGACAGAAGAGACGGCCACCAACTTCAGTCCTCCATCCGAGCGTCCGATTCATTTCGACTTCGAGCGTTTCACCTGGCATTCAAGGTACTAGCCAGGACATATCACCCGACCAATCGCCGTTATCCAGGCCGGTTCCGACCTGCACAAATATCTGCATTTGTTTCAAGCCCATGACACCACGGTTCGACCTTACATCAGCTCGTCTTGTGGAATACGAAAACTAAGGGCATCATTTCAAGGCTTAATCTCGCCAAGTTAAAGATGGCCGGGTTCCTCTCCCGCCTCAAGGCTCGCGATGGTTTGCGGAAGAAGAAGCATGGCATACAGGATCTTGCGAATGCGCATCCGCAGAAGCCGAAGTGGGACGACGCATACACGCGAGCATCAGTCGAACCAGAAGAGGTCCACGAGCTTCTCCATTTCTGCACGGCGGAGCTCAAGGCGCGAGGTACGAAGACCGGCTTTTCCAGCCCACCCAACACCACCTCGAGATAAAATCGCCTGGCTTGGAAACAATGCTCCCCAACTTCGATTTTTAACTCGTCTTGCTTGGCTAGGACTCGATATACCCTTTCTCCTGCTTCCGTACAGGCCCACTTCCGATCCTAGTGCAGTGCGCACCTTTATCAGACACTTCCACGATGATGCATATGGCCTCAGGGGAGATATTTTGCGCCAGGATCTGCGCATGACAGAGCCAATGGTAATGCATGACTCTTCCCTCTCTGCGAAGACACTTGGGACTAATTGCTGCATTAGGTCATTGCTGGTGTTGCCAAATGGTGCTGGAGTCGTCTTCCTGGCGGTGTTGTCGGCTGGGACACGTACGAGCTATTCAAGATCGGCGAGGGAGGTGAGTTCAAAACAGCTTACGGAAATTACAATTGTGTCACTATCAAGGATGGGAGGAACTATCTGCTGACGGGTACCTCATATTAGACTCACGTATGGCTAGGGACTCTTTCAAGACCTTTATCCCCTTGAGTATCGAAAGTGGCGCTCGGCAACGAATTATATTCGACTTTTTTGAGCTGATAGCCGCTGTGGCTGCTCACGGCAAAACCAATGGATTTGGTGGCCTACAGCTTGCTCGCATGGCGGCTTGGTGGGCGTTCGAGCAAAAGGACACGGGTAGCGGCTTTGATGGAGGCTACAAGGCTTGGGAAAGGTGAGCATATCAGCGCCGCGGTAGGAAACCATGACGGAAAAAAAAGACTCGCGCTAATGAAGACTGTTCTAGGGCTGCGGATGCCACTACGCACTTATTCTTTGCCTATCTTCGCTCCTTAGCCCCCGAAGAGGGTCTCACTGGCATAACTTTGCTGCCTAGATCGCTCGAAAAGCTACTCAATGAGACGCCGTATCCCCCTCCTTTAAGTCCGACATCCTTGGTTTCGGAAACGGACAAATTGGTCATGTTGGTTGACTCGGTTTCACCGACTCCATTCGCTTTGCTCCGTCGAGCCGGCCAGTTTCAATATCGCGACTCACATCCTACACTCCAAGCTTTCTCGGAGCATGCGGATCCGGTGCAGTTGCTGACGGAAGAGTGTCTTCGGGTTCTCAGAGCAATTTCTGCTGCGAACGAGTCTCAGTTGTCTAGCATCAAACACTCGACAAGCTTGCGAGACGCCTCTTGGTCACGGTTCGAAGACGTTGGATTCTCAGCAAGTGTCGACGAGGAGACTCGAGCCGAGGACAGTCAGATACCCGGTCAACACATGCACCAACCTACAACTCTCAGGAGTACGCCTGCCTCTGGCACCTCTGCGGGCCGTCCAACCACCCCCTCGTGGGCCGATTTTCTTTCATCAGGCTTTGTTGCCGAGGGTCAGGCTCCTTCCAATCTTCTTCTACCACCTGACAAGGTTTTGCCGCCGCTTCAGACTCAGGTCAGGCAACTCAGCTCACAATCGCATCGGCCAAGACTCGAGTCAAATACGGCAGAACTTCAGCCCGGTGAGATAGCGAGCATCACGGAGTTGCTGCTCGATAATGCATTTTGGTGGGTATGGATGAACAGCTTGGCCCCGGAAGAGACGCCTCTCCGCAAATCGGCGTTTGGTCGATGCGCCATTATCGAGTCCAAGGTAGCTGGTGGTAGATGGCTCGTCATGGAAGAGATGATTGCAAGCGCTGCGCCTGAGCAGGGTAATGGTGCATATTTTGCAGAAAAGAAGGGTCTCTTTAGCTGGACTCGGCGTGGCCGTAGTATGGCTCGTCGCAAGTCGTTGGGTAAGCACGTCGACAAGAACGGGGCGGATTCTATCGCAGGCAGCAAGACCAGAGTTGGACCTGAGACGCAGGCCAGAATTCAAGCCAAGGCAGCGCAAATGCGTGCCCTTCAAGAAAGCGATGAACAAGACAACCTCATAGTCACGCGTCGAGGGCGATTGGACGATTCTGCGACTGAAAGGACCACCAGCATTCTCACCTTGCAACCCCAAATTGTTGGAGAAGCTTCGTCTGCAATGAAATGGGTCAAGAAGTATGACAAGGGTACTATTAAGGATGCGTACATGGCCAACAGCCATGCCGGACGAGGTGTAGCCGTGCCTCACTCGCCCACATCCACGGACCATATGGAAAGTGAGACGACATTGATGGCTAACGGCAACGGCCATGATGGTGTCCAGAAGCCAGCCGTGCCAGCCAAAGATGAGATGCCATCGACGCCTTCCGCAGTAAACAGGAAGCTCCTTTCTTCTCCGGTTCCCCGGTCACCTGAGCAGCCGCCTCCCACCCCTGAAAAATCGATTGTCACGACCGCACAGCTCACAAAGCAGGAGTCGGCTGCCAACGTTGACGATATGCCGGCCTCGCCCAAAGCGCAAGGTTCTCCTGCACAAGTTGAGACTGAGTCGCCCCATACCCTGAGCCCTTTGAGGCACGCTGAACAAAACAAAGACAAGAAGGGTTTCCGTAACCTATTGAGGCGCAAAACCCGATCGTACAAGAACCCAGAAACCACATCCGCCGACTTGCCCAACGTGCTTCAAAAGGGAAACCCTGCTGTTTCTGCAGCTGTCATTACCGAGGAGGGGGACGACGAGCACGCCCCCTCATCGGGTCTCTCTGACGTTGGCGTCTCATCTTCTACACCGGAGAAGTCTGCGCCTGCGCACGAACTCGTTCAAGAACTACCCAGTGAGGATGTTGCCACAAACTCAGAACCGAATCTGGAGACTGTTCCTGTTCCCATCGAGAATATCGAGCCTACCTATGAGCCCTCGGTTGGAGCAAGCCTCACGCCCATCAACACCGCCGACAATGCCGAGGCGCGGGACGAATTCGCTCAGTTTGATCAAGGTCCTTTGACTGAGCAGCCTGCATTCACAGCGGACGACGATGATGACGACGCCATCCCTCCTCCCATTGCTCGCCATCCTATCGCCAAGGAAGACGAAGATGAGTTGGACATCTCGGCAGAGTCTGTTGAGAAATTAAATCAGAGCGCCAGCCCTGGTGTGCAGGATCGCTGGGCTCAAATTCGGAAGAATGCTGCTCATAGAGCTGCCACGCGCCAACGCGACGCGCCAGCTCGACCCAGTAAGAATTCAGGAGATGACGATGATACAAGTGTGGAAGAGAGTGAGTCCAAGCATGCCCCCTTTGTTATGTTCGACAATGGAGACTAATTGTTTGCCTCCAATAGCCATTGAGTCTCGCGTTGCTAGAATCAAGGCCCGTGTTGCCGAACTTACTGGCAACATGGAGACGAGCAGTGGGCCACCGTCAGCCGTGACTGGCCGACCTTAGAGACGCTTGGCAGTCAAATAACCAAAGGGGAAGGTCTTGAGTCGCCAATCAAACTGTCTGATGCAGAAGTGAAGTGCATTAGATCGAGGTCAGAGATATTCGAAAGGATTTCCGAAATCTTCGACCGGCTTTGACGGACGCAGTTTCTGTTCACTCACCAACGCAATATGGCCGTGTTATTATTAATACCCTATTATGCAGCCACCAGTAATTCTTCGTTTCAGGCTCGTTGTAACAGCTTCTATGTTTCTGTTGTTTGCGTTACCCTTCTTTTCGTCGGATATGATACCACGGGATCGCGAAGATTTCACGCATGAATGGGCTAATGGCTGAGTGATCTTATCTCGGTTATGGAATATTCATGCTAGATTCTGCAGCGTCTTGATTTACTTTTCTTTTCTTTCTGCTGTTGTCACCTATAGTCCCCTTTTTGTCCTATATCTTGCGTGTTCATCTATTTTTTTTCATTCTTCTTTTCGCTTTTATTTGTGTCATCTTCTTGTGTTTTTGGACAGGCCGGAACTAGCGCAGGTGTGTTTGGCTGTGAGAGCCATGCAAGTCAGATACGTGTATTTCGAATCCATGTCATGTTGCGTGGTACGACTTCGACATGGGATGTTAACCTTGTGGCGTCAGCGGTACCGCTCATTGACTTTAATGTTTCAACTCGCCCAGGTCGAAGTAGCGCTGAACTCACGAGAGCGAGATCCGACTGTTTAGTAGCTAGTGGAACAAAATGGTCTTTGTGTGCTTTGCGTTCGTGCAAGCACCCCCCTTGATGCGCGATGCGGCGAATAGTGGCCGCCTTTGTGAGGATGGTGAATGGAGAAGGAAGTGAAATCTACGTCTACGTGATTGTTGTCCTGTCTCCAGTCTTTGCAACACCTCACATTCCTTTCTTCTTTGCGCTTGAAAGCTCTTCTTGTAGGCGTAAAACCACACGTGCACGGAGGTTTGATTGCATTTTATTTTGCTTTGCTGGACTCTCGATTGCCAAATCGTACCACAGCCAGTCCAGTCCTATGTGTGTCTGTGTGTATATGTTTGCCTATATATGTGTGTCTATATGTCTGTATATGTCTGTATATGTCTGTATATGTCTGTATATGTCTGTATATGTCTGTATATGTCTGTATATGTCTGTATATGTCTGTATATGT
>SRPO01000113.1:0-66408 GCA_018360065.1 Claviceps pazoutovae
GCGGCTGTGACCCGTGTTGCCACCGCAGCTTCTAGTACTTTTCCAATGATGCTCAAGAGGGAAATGGGGCGCCAGCCTCCGGCCTCGTGGTGTGTTGTGACAAGTTCGTGTTCGAGAAGTTGTCTCCTGCGGCTCCACGTGACCGCGGCGGCCGCCCACTTTTGGCCTGACATCACATGACTTGGCTCTCATGACGTTGCTTTCTGGTGTCTTTTGATTGACTTCACATTGACCTCCAAAAGAACCTGAACACTCGTCGCTCTCCCCTCGACTCGACACCTCTCTTTCCCCGTTACTCTGTCCACATCTATACCTAGCTAATCATGGCCCAAACCGACGGGATTCTGTCCGTCCTATGCGCGAATCGCACTCCAAACCAGGGCTTCTCTGAAGCAATCAAAGCTCTCATAGTGCGAAAGGTGGAAATGGGAAAGTCATACACCGACATCGCGGCCGAGGCAAGATGCTCACCAACCGTCGTCCGTAATATATACGAACGCTGGATAGCTCTAGGAACGTTGGATGATGAGCCCATATCGGGGCGTTCCGAGGAAGTGACGAGTCAGAAGTGAAGAAAGTGCCCTCGTCGCACAATGCCTACAATCAAGCATTGTCATTCACGATGTATGTACCTACTACCTACCTATGTACCTCTACGAAGTGCAGACATCATGGCAGGGACCGCTCATGCAACTCGTTCGCAGTTCGCCTTGCTCGTGAGCCGCATTCTTCACTCAAAATCCCGCTTTGCAGGCTGCATGCACATGCATATTGCTAATCAGTGAACCACGTAGGTACGTTAGGCACCTAACCTAGCTGCTCAGCCATGATTTGCAGCCATCCCCACCTTCCTGCCTAATGCCGTAAACGGTAGACCGATGCTCATAAATTCCCGACGTCTCTTTTCCATCACCACCATTTCAAGAACAAGTTGTCTCTCGGTCAGCTTCCAACACGAGGTCCCCGAGGGCCGTGCAACCTTGACACAACGCGTGGGGCGCAGATTACAATGCCCCATCGGGTCAGCCGGATCGCCAAGTGCCACCCACCGGTACTCTCCATTATCGCGGCGAGAAAACAAGGGGCGAGAAATCAAGGTACCGGAAATGAGATGCATATATATCTTTCCTAGACGCACAAGGCATGCACTAAGACGATAGTCGCTTTTGACTCTTGAAAGTTGATCCGGATGACAGTGCGTATGATTTGACTATTCAATTGCGGGTCATCGAGTCTAAGGCTTCAAAGGCTTTTAATCTCTTGAGATGTTCTGGAGCCTCACTTTGGCGGGGACACGTGGTCCTCGCTCACCGATCCGGCAGGCGAGAAGCATCAAGATGTGCTGACGCCTTTGCTGAAGAATCTCCAGTTCGACGTGTCTTTCGACGCGACCCAATCAGCCCAACCCCTCGCGCTTCTGTGCAATGGCGAGCCAATGGGTACATACATCATCTTAGCTTAGTCTGTTTCGTCAGCACAATGACCGCAAACTTGACTCCGCCTCATCTATTGCACAAAAAGGCAAAGCTGACTGGCCGCTTCTTCGTGGACCCAGTGCCGCCAAGGCTCAAGCTTGTGCTTCAAATTCCGTCGATATCCTCATCGGCCTCGTCTTACTCTGCACCCCGACTCCTCCCTACCTGCCTCCTCCGCTCGTCACTGCCTTGTGATACTTTGGTCTGCCAACCAATCTCTACGCTCGGCTCTCAGTGTGTCCCGACAGTTCCTTCCTCCGCCGTGGGTCCCATCATCCATGGTCCAGCCTGGCCAACGTTGGCGACGCCGTCAAGCGTCAGCGCTCAGCTATAAGTAGTCATGATGCGAGCCTCGACTTCAGTTCTCTTGGACAAGTCGGCAAAACCGACATTCATTCTTACTTCTTCGCCTATCATCTCTTCCTCTGGCGCCCACTGAAAGAGGGTTTGCCGGCCTCAGACCATTACTAGACCATGCGTACCATACAGCTTCTTGCCTCGCTCCTCGCGTTCCCGTCCATCATCGCTGCTGATGATGTCGAGAATGCGAGACGAGCAGTCGCAGCCTCGTTCGACTGGAACTCCATCACGCCCTCCAAGACCCTAGAATACCATGGATGCTACGACAGTACAGTCCAATGTGCTCGTCTCATTCTGCCCCTGGACTACAAAAACCTCAACGACACGCGCAATGTTGTGATTGCCATTCTCAAACGCCCTGCTTCCGTCCCCGATACCCATGCCACGTTTGGGGGCTCCATCTTCCTGAACCCCGGAGGCCCCGGCGGCTCGGCAACGGACATGATCCGGCAGCTAGGTCCGGCGATCCAGCAGAGAATCGAACACTCGGGTCGTCGACACTACGAATACATTGGTATGGATCCTCGTGGCGTAGGCTTCAGCTGGCCTCCTGCAAACTGCTTCCCTGGAGACCTCTTCTCTCGGCAGACCTATAACACGGAAACCAAGGGACTGGGTGCTTTAAATGAGGGAGCAAGGACAATTTCGTACGGGTTGGCCATGCAGCAGGGCTTTGGACAGCACTGCCTCAAAGCAGATAGCACGGGGGCGAATGGCGGTCCCGTCTTCTCCTATGCTGGGACAGCAAGCGTGGCTCGGGACATGGTTGAGGTCGCCGATCAAATTGAGAAGCTTCGTCAGAAGGAGGCAAACAAGTCGTCATCAGCAACAGCTCGCAACAGCACGAGCCAGGATGTGGTCCGAGTGCAATACTTGGGTTTCTCCTATGGCACTGTTCTGGGACACTTTCTGATGTCTCTCTTCCCGGAGCGCGTCGGCCGAATTGTCCTAGACGGTGTCGTCGATCCTCGGGACTACTCTTCCGGCCCTGTAAGTACTCTGCCCTTTCGTGTGCTTATTTGCGTCGTTTTGCCCTTTTCATTGTTCGATCAGTTTACAATCTCACGCCCCTCACTAACCTTACTCACCCTCCAGGGCTGGACCACGAACCTGGTCGACACCGACAAAATCTACACCCAATTCTTCACAGGCTGCCACCAGAACCCGTCCACTTGCGCCCTTTCCCGCCCCAACGACTCCTCCGCCGACGACATCCGGCACCGCTTCGAAGTATGGCTCAACACTACCCTCAGGGACAAACCTGCCGTGGACATTGGTCCCACCGGTGACATTCGCGTGCTCTCCGCCGACGACATACGCGTCTACATGGCCAGCACGTTCTACAACCCCCTCGCCCAATTCCAGGACTTGGCCTCCCGTCTCGATAAGGCCATGAACGGAAACGCCTCTGCCCTGATTGAGAGATACTTCCCGAGCGTCACCGCTCCACACTCCAAGGAGGGCTGCGTCCTTCCCAACGACCTAGTCGTAGGTCCCAGCGACGGAGACTCAGCCTTTCCCGTCATATGTGGCGACGGCGACGACGTGACCGGCAAAGATGTAGCCTGGTGGCAGCGTTATACCCAGCGTCTAACATCCCAGTCCTTCATTCTAGGTCCGCAATGGTCCGCCCTTCGCTTTCGATGCTCCTCGTGGCCCTTTAAATCAAACTGGCGATTCCAAGGCCCATTTACTGCTCCTGCGCCAAAGAGCGATGCCAATGGAAATCCCGTCCCAGGCTACCCAGCTGCGCCGATCCTCTACGCCTCGAGTCGTCTGGATCCTGTCACGCCTCTTACAAATGCTCGTGCCATGCAGTCCAACTATCCGGGATCGGGGCTCGTCATCGTAGAGGGCGCTGGTCATACTGCCGTTGATGCCGCAGGCGAAAACAGGTGCCTCTTTGATGTGGTTGAGAAGTATCTGGAAACCGGTATTGTTCCTTCCAACACGACAGTCTGTCAGCTCGATTGCGGGCCGTGGGCAAAATCGTGTCCGGGTCCATGGACACTGGGAAAACGGGCTATTTCAAGTCCCTCAGACCCTAAGCTGAGTCTGCCCAGATTTCCGTTGGGTTTGACGTGGGCCTAATAAGTATCATATATAAGTACATAGCTAGATCATTAATTGCAGTTATTCAGTTCGGCTACACTACAGTGCTGCCTCTCCACGTGTGTCGTGACTCGTGACATGTCTTGTGTTTGGCAGTGCAAGTAAGAACAACACAACAAAGTTGCATGCATAATGTATCAGTCAACCAATCTATGTGAAAGTTCTTCAATACTATATATTACCACATTAAACCCTTTCATTTCGCCCATCTGTTGCAGTCAAGATAATCTCGCAGCTTTCATCATTATGCTGCCTCCAAGAAATTACCATTACATTTGTCCCTCCTTCTCAAACAGAGCAAAATCGTTGCTCCTCACAGCAATTAGTTTAGTTCTAAGTATTCATCGCAAAAGTTCCCATCCATCGCTCAGTATATGCTTCAAGCAGCAGAGCCGCGGACAGACTCGTCATCCAGTTTCCGAAGACCAGCTGGAGTCCATGACCAGACGCCCCTGCGAACAGCTGACTCAACAACTTCCCGCTTGACGTGCTGGGGAGCGGTAGCCTCCCGACACTGTGCGGCCGCACAACTGTTGTCAGTCCAGCCATAGGAAAAGTCGTCAGCCCACCATGTGCGCAGATCAAGTCCAACACGGACTTCAATCAAGACGGACGTGATGTTTTGGTATCCCTCAAGCGCAACAGGTGTCAGGGGACAAGGAGCATTGGGAAAGCTCGGGCAGGCAGGAACGCGCTTGACCTCAGACCACGCAATCGACATCTCATTCGCAGCTGCTTGATTGTATGTGTATGCTGAGATATGGAACTCGCACCATTGTTCGGCAGCGCGGGCGGCACAACCCAAGTTTGCGCCATAGAGATTAAACCTGAAGCAAGGATTGGGGGCATTGGGTCCGACGCCAATCTCCGCGGTATCGCTAGATTGTTGGGAAGTCAAAGCGGGAGGGACGAACTCAACCAGTTGGCCGCCAGATGAGGGCATGTAGCCCTGTACAGCCTGAGGCAATAGCGGCGAAATCAAAAATCCTTCAGAGAACCAAAGGTCTCCGGATGGGTTGAACAAAGGCCCCGGTTGGTGCGTATCAAACTGTTTCGGTTAGCAGGAGACAATTAAGGCTGGTGGCCTGAAATGAGGACACAGCTTACGTTCAAAGTGTGGTTGCCAACTTTGGACGCAGCCGGGCATATGGCGGGATCCGAAGGCGAGACACTCATAATTGGCACCGGAAGAGTTGGAGCTGGTGCAGGCACGTTGAATGAGGTGCTGGGGCCGAGTGGCTGGCTTAGGAGGACTGTGTCGCTCAGTGGCGGGGGCAGGACAGCGGCCGCAGTTGTATTGCTCCATCCCGCAGACGAGGGAGATACGCTAAAATCCAGTTAGCATATGTGAATATTGTCAGGGCGGGAGAATAGCTTGCCTGGCTCGTCGTAGCACTCCGCGCTTGGCCACAGAGGCCTTCGCAGGTACGAAGACAGTGGTAAGAGTGGTCAAAGGGAATTTCAGCGTGCGGGTCGTCGTCGGCTCGGGGATAACATTGACCCAAGTACTGGTTTGAGGCAGAACGGCAGTGGCTGCAGCCTGCTGCGAGAAGGCGTAGTTATTTGGGTTTAGAGAAGCAGAGAGTTGAGATGCCGGTAGACCATTGACACCAGAGTTAGCTGGGTTGTTGTACGCTGTAGCGGGTATAGCAGTGACCACCGAGAGACCAGTCATGCCATCGAGCCCAGTGACAACGGTCAATACAGGGACACTCGGTACGACATTGGTGCCAGCAGGCAGCATACCAGACGTAGCCGTCAAAGCAACGGGCGGTGGCGGTGGTAGGGCCGTCAGCACGGGAGAGACACTAGATCCATAGGCTTGCAAGCTTGATGAGATTGGAGATCCAGCCCCTTGGGTTTCACCAGCAGTAAAAGGATGGAAACCGCTCGATGGATCTGGGAAGTTGTAGACAACTGTTTGAACAAGCGAGGAAGTGACACCATCGGAGCCGACCACAGGAATGGTAAGGGTAGTTGTCATCGGAATGGCTGCTGTAGAAGAAGTCGTAACGCCCTGGGGAAGATCAGACACAATTTGAGAAACCACTGAAGGGAGCCCAACGGTAGCGGCTGGAAGTGCCGCGCTGACTTGTACAGATGCGGGTGCAGTCAAGACAATCGTCTCGACGACAGGAGTAACGATGCCATTGGGCCCGACAATGTCGACCGTAATGCAGGTTACAATTGGTTGTCCGCCTTGAGGGTTCAACTGAGTCCCTTGAGGAAGTGCATTTGTCAGTATTTGAGGCACAGCCGACGGAAATTCGAACACAGACCCAGTTGGTACAAGGTTGCTGCTTGGCATCGCAATCGTGGATTCAACGACAGTTGAGAGGCCATCGGTACCTATGACAGTGTAGGTGATGCAAGTAGGCAACGCCTGAGGTGAGACTTGTGCAGGCACAACTTGACTGGGGCCAGCCGTGATTTGGCTTGGTATGCCTGTGACAACTCCAGGCGAAATGCCACTGACACCCGAGGTGCCAGTAGGGCCAGAGACGAGGTACGTGGTTTCAACAACAGTAAGCTTTCCATCGGATCCCAAAAGTGTATATGACGAACATGTGACCGTAGCGCCAGGGACAGACGACGGGGCGGCTTGTACTGTGATGCCATTGGGAAGGTTTTGGGGCAATTCTGTAGCCAAAACGACCGACACGGGAATTACCAAGATTGACTCAACTACGGTTGGTCGACCATCGGGACCGACTACTGTGTATGTAGTTTGGCTTGTGACGTCATGACCTTGTGCTTCTTGTGTTGAGATTGTAGACTCTGCGGGCAGAACACCCGACGCAACAGCAGTAACAGGGCCAGTCTGTAGAACCCATGTAGAATGAACAACAGTCGGGACTCCATCATTGCCCAGGATAGTGATGACAGTAGCTGTGGTCATGCCTGTTCCAGTATACACTGGTACGGAGCCACCGGCCGTGATAGTAGTTACTGGTGTCTGCTGAGGGAGATTCGAAGTATCGCTCTGAGCACCAAGACTGCCGCTAGTGACGGTGGCAGTGGTTGGACTTTGAATGCCGCTGTTGCCCTGGTTTGTGACGACGGTGGACTCAACCACCGTCTCTTTGCCGTCAGAGCCAGTGACTGTCCAGCAAGTGATAAGGGGCGAGAATCCTGACGTTGCCTGTGCTCCAGAAGGAGCAACGGTCATCGTATGCGCAGAAAGGACAGGAACGGGACTTGAGCCATCCGAGCCTGTGACCCATTCAACCACGGTATCAGTCACGGTAGTAAAGATTTCTCCATCACCATTGGCGTTGGCAGTGCCTTGAGTAACGGTTGCTGTGTTGACATTGTCACTTGCCGAGTATGTCACAGCACTGTTTGTCACGCCTGCACTTGTTCCTACAGAATCAACAGCACTGGTTGACTCGACTGGTTGACTTCCTGATGAGTAGACAACGCTGTTCGTCGCGCCTGCACTAGTCTCCACAGCATCGACAGCACTGGTTGACTCGACTGGTTGACTTCCTGATGAGTAGACAACGCTGATTGTCGCGCCTGCACTTGTTCCCACAGCATCAACAGCACTGGTTGACTCGACTGGTTTGCTTTGCGATGGGGAGATAGCGCTTTCATAGGTTGTTGGTGCGGCAGTTGAGGCGCCATCAGATACAGAACCAGTTGTTATGAGAGAAGAGTCAGAGCCAGACACAGGTGATACAGGGCTGCTAACAGAGGCAGAGCTTCCAACCCAAAGGTCTGTGACAGTCAAGGTAGTGAACACCTGGGCGGATGGATTGTCACCAGGAGCAGAGTTGACAGGAGAGACCTCGACCGTTCTTGTTGGGTAAACAGTGGTGTAGACAGTACCATCGGGACCAGTCGCTTCCGCAGATGAACCTTCGCCATTGGGGTTTGGAGTAGTGGGGTAGACAGTAACAAAGAGGGTGGTTGTGTCTTGCATTGAGCAGACCTGGCCATTTGGGCCATTTGGGATTCCGCCTCCTGTGGTGACGGTTCCCTGCGGAGATTGCTGCGGTCCAGCGGAGTGTCCATTCGCAACTTCGTCACTGCAAGTGTGTCAGTCGTCGAGAGTCGAAAAAGGGGTAGTTTTACGGTCATGATTTACCTGTAAGTGGCCTGAGCTGCAGCATGCAAAATTCTGCTGGCCACGATGGCCCCAAATGAGAGGGACGCACGCATTATGGTATGCGTTCAAGGACCTGAAAGCACTCCGAAACGATGAAGGGACACCAGAAGCGAGGAAACAAAATACGTGGCTAGAATTTTGCGGGAAATGGTACCAGACGAAGGGTCGTGATAGATCAAAAAAGTCAAACGAATGAATGGCGGACAGGAAATGGTGCAGATGATGGAGAAGAGAAGGAAAGGAAAAGAGAGAGGTACAGCGAGTGAATCTGGAGAAAATGGAATTGGATGGAATCAAGCCCGTCATGATGAGAGAGCATTTGCAACTGGGAAGGGGCCTCAAAATACGTAGTTGCGCAAGTATACTGTGATCGGCGACTCGAAGACATGAAGTTGGGGAAGGAACGAAGGCACACAAGTCAGCACAGACAAGCAGTCAGCTGTCCACAGGCAGACGAACGTCGGCCCAACTGCGACACTTCGTTCATAATGGGCTCATCAGAGATGAAGTAAATTCCTACCTCTTGTATTGAGCGATAGAATATATCTGATGCGGTGACTATCAATTTTGAGGCTGTCGTGAACTCGTGGCCAGCAGGTGTTGTTCTCTGTTGAGTGTACCTTGGGACTATCGACGGTCCGTCAAAGGAACCCCAACAGTGCCTCCCGCTCTTTCCTGGCATCATGGCTTGCCAAGACAATCAGACAACTGCCGACACCTGCCTGACATCAGTAGTGCGCTGCCCTGGTTTGATCAGGCCACTTTCTGGAGGTATGACGAATGGCGATCCAACTATCACCAACTTGAGCCAAGACCTCGGACTCCGCTTATGACGAGCACAGTTCTAGGGGGAAGTTGATGATGTATTGGGCGGGTCAAGTTGGAAATTAGACAGGTGGCCGATGCGAGAGTGGCGGGATAAGGCAGGTGCTGCAACAGAGGCTCAATCCAGGAGGAGTTTGAGAGAAAGACGATGCACATCTTCTTCAAAGGTTTACGCCATGTGTGGAATGCGAAATAAGATGTGTACATCCAGCTTCCGTTGAGCCCAAACAATATATGCCATTGAGAAGACAGGCCTCAGCACAACCTCGCAGCATTGTGAGAATCTCTTCAGGCCATGTCATCCGAGTACGGCGGCGGAGGCTGCTCCATCACGTCTTCGTTCGCAACGACGGAGCCGACCGCACGGCGATTTCTCTCATCCTCAATTTTGGCTACCCAAATTGCTGACCCGGTCGTCGTTGTCAACAGGAAAAAGAAGGACAAGATGGGTATCAGTTCCAGTACCATGGCTACGGTGCCAAACCAGATGTAGTCCCAAGTAAGAAGCCTGGTCTCTCGTTTTGCTTCGTCCTTGGAAAGACCACGCAGCTGATACCACCGGTAGTGTGCCAGCTTTCCCAGCCTCGTCCCTGTGATGATGATGAAAGCCGGAGTGCCCACATAGGGGATGAGGTTGAGAGGCAAGAACACGACCAGCTCGACCATCTGAATCATACTCCAGGGAGTATATACTGCCGAGCTCGTCGGCTTCCCCAGCATGCTAACAGCCGTGGGTGCATCGTTGAAGAGGATTCTGTGAGGCTCAATGAGGTTCTTGAATCCGAGTCTTATTAATGTAGCCTGGCGAAAGCACTTGGTCAGTTCCGACACTGTTGACTCTTTTAATGTGACGCAAACGACAACTCACATCGAACACGTCAACACGGCACTCGTCCACAAAAAATCCTTCAAATAGACCCTGTATGATGACCAGTCCCTCGCCCAACGTCAGGACCACCGCATTGACCCACGCTCCCCAGCCATGAAAGATGGCGAGAAAAGCATACTGTGGCAGGAAAGCAAAGGTAAACAGAATGAGGTAGACAAGGAAGGAGATGAGCGACAGCGGCAACAGTCGGCCGGTGAATAGAGGCCAGTACTCCCTGTGGCGCACAAAGTACCATATGCCTTGAACGGGATACGACGCCGCGACGCCGGCCCGCCTTAGGTAGTTGGCTGGCCGCGACTGAACGAGTGCGCGCGCATGCACTGTGCGTGGCTCGCTGCCGTGAAGAGTGGCAGGCTGACTGTTTTGAGAAGGCATCATGCAACACGACGCGATACAGCCGTCAAGAGATGCTTTGAGGGTAGGTTATGATGCTGGAGAAAAATGTCCAGTCTAGAGGATCACGGCGCACTCACCGCCACTCTGCAATGTCCGAGTCCGACCTGTCGACGTCTGTGGTGGGACTTTGTGGACGATATCCAGGATTCAGTGCCTGGTCCGGCTGCGTTACGTCATGTTGCGCCCGACTACCCTATAAGAACACATTTTTGTCAGTCGCAAGTCGCAGGTCACCTGATATCAGTGCAAGAAGAAAATCAGGGGAGAGTATTAGAATGCCACTAATCACATGTTGACGCGCATTATCAACGGTCCCTACAACAGATCTTTCACTGTCAGTATGATGGCTGTTTTCTGGCGAAGGCGGACTAGATGTCTAGGAACGTTGACACCTCTGGGCTGTGCAGGCACACACCACGCCTCCAGGTCTACTTTGTTTGACATGTTATACTTCTTCAAGTTATTCAGGTAATCACTCATTACAGTATTTCCCATATCTAGCAAAACGACATCCACTTCATCCACTCCTTTCGATGAGTACTGCTTCACGTTCACACACAAGCACATACGCACACGCATGCATCATATCTTCATCTCATCATTAATTCGTTCCCGAATCCCAATACACGTTCCATGTAGTCAGCTACCATTGATTCCTACCTGTCCTTTCCTCGAACTCCTAAAGATCCAATAAAAACGGAAGTTGAATCTCACATACCAAAAAAAGCCAATATACCATGCAACGCCACGCAATCATGAAAGAAAATCATGCACATATCGTCATCATAAAAATCGCAAAATCGCATCCGCATCCGCAACTCACAAGCCTAATCTTCCGACTTCCAATCTGCACCTTCCGAGGAGTGACGCGCGCAAGGACTTCTCAAAGCATTGAATGGTCAAAAACGGGGAATGCCGACATCCAATACCGTTAAATGTTATCCTGGAGCCGTGATTATTGAGCCGTTTGCGCCAACAGGCCCTGTGTGTGCGACGCAAAGATAACCCCCGCAAATGAAACTCCTGTTTCATACTTGTCTCGCATGGCGTTTCGTCAGTCAACCTCGTTGTCTGACCAGTTGACTCCTCACCCGACCTCATACCAATCGTGCGCACAAGCCTCCACCACAGTCGCCATCTGAAAAACGACAACACAGGAGGTATGTCGTCACGCCGTGACGCTTCTCTACGCCAAGAACTCAAAGCGCTATGACGAAAAATAGCAATCGACGTTAAAAGGGACTGTCCTCTCAGGGCAGACCACACCTCAGAAACCAATACGTGTTGTCTCTAGTCCCCAACCACGAGACAGCTTTCTCACCACCTCCACATCAAGGCCAGGCAAGGTGAGAAAGAAACAGGCAAATACAAAAAAGCCAAAAAAAAAACGAAAAAAAAACGACTAGTACGCCGCCGCAGCCGTCCCCTCACTCGTAGCCACAGCCACCAAAGCCTCCAGCCGCCTCAACGACTCGGAATTTCCCTGCCTCTCCTGCTGCGGATGGGAAGCATGAGAAGGTTGCTGTTGATCCCTTGCAGGAAATCCGCTAAAGGCATTGAAGTTGGGATGAACTATACGGTCCACGTGCGTCGTTCGCGTGTCTTGGGCATACTGACCACCGCCGCCCTGAGAAGGAGGCGAAAGCGGCCCATGATACCAGCCGTGTCTCTTGTTCTCTCGCGGTATGGTGATGGAAGGAGCTGACACGCTGTGCTGGTGGAACGATCGGCCGACAGCCGGCGTCGGTCCATAGTGCCGGAGTGGGGGACGTTGGTCTTCGAATCGAACAGTTGGCTGATTCATCTGCATCTGCTCAACCTGGGCCATTGCTCGATTGGCATCGGATGCCCAGCTGCCAGCACTGTCGCGAGGCGGTGTTTTATGATTGATATCCAGTCGGTTCAGACCGCGCTGCAGGCTGGCGTCGTACATGTTCAGGTTGCGGCGTTCTTCTGGCTGCATCATCTCACTCGCACCCGGCTGATAGGGCCGTCGATAAGGTGATGACTCGGCATCGATCGCCATGGGAGACGGGCCCCGCTGCTGTTGATGTTGATGATGGTTTTGATGATGCTGTTGCTGTTGGTGTTGATGTTGATGTGGCTGCGGCGGTGGCGAAGCATGCCGACGAAGATGATGAGGGTCAAACGACTCGATGCCAGGCAGTCTCAAAGAAGCCTGCGAGTTGGCTGGATTCGCAATCGGGGGAGGCGGGTTTGGGCGCACGGCCTGGGTGGCGGTGGCGAGTTGACTCGCCTGATTCGGTTGCTGGGTTGCATAGTGTCTCATGCTGTCAGGGTGCCAAGTACGTCGTCGCCAGGCTTCGTCGGGATTGCTCGAGACGGAATCTCGACGGTCTGGCCATGCCAATGTAGATGAGGAAGGCGAGGCAGCCATGTTTGCGTTTGTCATTGTCGACGGCGCGAATGGCCCTGAGTGAGAGCCATTCATACTTGGGTGGCCGGAGCTGTAGCCATTGAAGTGATGGTGTCCGGCGGCTGACTGGAAGGGATGCACACTGGACGGGACACTGAGCCGTCTACCGGAGGTGCGGCCGTCGGAGCTGTACATGCTCTGAGAACGCAGGTGTGACGAATTGGTTGGCGAGCAGACTCCCGGGTTCCACCGTGGACTGCTCTGGGCCGTGGAGTACGTGGCAGAGGTAGGCGTGCTGAAGTCGCCCGGTGAGGCCGGATGATACGAGTAGGCACTGTCGGCGCCAGTGCTCCGGTACGATTCCACCGAGAGTCTGGACCGAGGATCTGAAGCCATGACAAGAGGCGGCGGGCGCCGTCTAAGCTCGTTGGGAGAATTGGGGTACCCGAGGCCTGCGGAGCCAATGCTGATGATACTGGACGTGGAGAGGCTTTTGGAGTGGCCACGAATTGGCCCTCCTGCACTCCCCCCTGTGGATGCTCTTGCCCTACTACCTGCCTGTCGAACCCTTTCCGGATTGCGCATCTGCCGTTGAAATCGGGAGCCGGTAGCTGCAAGAGAGTCCAGGGGGATATCTTCATTCACATGGACAGTTTGCGCATGCTGCCTCAGGTTATCTAGACGTGAAAATCGACGAGAGCAATGACACTTGAACGGCCGTTCACCAGTGTGTTTTCTATTTCCAGCAAAAGGTTAATAAGAAGATTCGTTTCGAAATGGAAGGAGAGGTTAATGGAGAGAGCAAAAAGAGGTAAAGGTGTGATGACACGATAGAAGGGACCGCCAAGAGCTGAAATAGTTGAAAGAAAGCAAAAATAAAAGAGAAGAATTCCACGTTTGCTCACCGAATATGCCGCGCCAAGTGCTCACTCCTCGTAAAGCTCAAAGTGCATGGCGGAAAATCGGTGCAGTAAAACCGTTGAGACTTCTTCCTTCTGCCGGATTTTGAGCCGTCGGCGGCAATACTCTCATTGTCCGAACAGACGCCGTCCTCGCCCGTGATGCCATTCTCTCCATCTGATTCGTCCATCTCTACATCTATAGAGTCCCGCCTCGACGACTTGTTGGGTCGCAGCGTGTTTTCCCGCCGTGCTACATGGTCTTTTGAGTCGGATGAAGCGGAATTCTGCTCGGAACTAGGAGCAAAGGTGGCTCGCGTCGGAGTCTTGGAGTCGTCATGTCGTGATGACGGCTCTCGAAGCTGCGACTGCTGCAAAGCCGTACTGGGTCGGGACGTGGAGGAGAAGGAAGAGGGGCGCGTCGTCATGTGCAATTCCTCTTTGATAGGCTCGTCAATGAGCGAGTTCACTGGTCGAAAGGGCGGCGCCGCGGTGGCTCGCATCGGTGCGTTGGAGTCATCATGTCGTGATGACCGGTCTTGAAGTTTAGACTGCTGAAAGGCGCCGGGTCGAGGAGTGGCGGAGGGAGGGTAGTTGCGCGCCGTGATATGTGGCTCCTCTCTAATGGGCTCGTCGATGAGCGAGTTCACTGGCCGAAACGTCGCCGCCATGGTGGCAGGCTGTGGCAAAGGAGCCGCGTCGTGCTGATGAGCAGAACGGGTAAAGTAAGTGTCTAACGTAGTGTCTTGGTTGCCGTCGACGGTCGACGGTCGACGGGTGGTGGCTGTGCAGTCCAAGGCCAGAAAAATGGTCGAGATGACGGCCCCGGTGGTGTCTGGCCACGAGTGGAAGGAGATTCAAGGGAAGAAGTTGAGTAACAGACAGATGGAGGGCTCGCCAAGGGGGTGGAGAGTACAAGTATTGTTCATCCAGCAAAGCGGCCAAGGCAAAGCGGACAACGACGGGGTGCCAGTGGGGGTTGGTTAATAAAAGGGCTTGCTGGAAGCTTTGGGTGAGGCTGAAGGACCCGGCAGGGCAAGGGGAAGTGGGCATGAAAGTGCAGACAGGGGAAAGGGTTTGAAGGGCGTGTGCAGACAGTTTCGGATGCAGTGGTGACGAAGCCGACGAGGAAGACGAGGGAGGGGGATGACGGGGGGGATTGAAGGGGGATGACGGACGGACGAGCGCGGACGAGGGGGCGACATGGATGATGGAGGCCGAACAAGGCTCACTCAGAACAAGAAGGAGAGGAGAGCAAGAGGAGCAAGAGGAGCAAGAGAGGGGGCGCCAAGTCGGTGATGAAGTCAACGCAAGCTTGCATGTACCGGGAGCTGTGGCGCGGGTGGAGTCGACGATTGCGGGCCAACGCTGCGCTTACATGGTACCACTCTGTGTGGACGGTCTCGTCTGTCTCATCTGTCTCGTCTGTCTCGTCTGTGACCTGTCTCGCGTCGCTGGCCTGCCTGCTCTCGAGTCTCCGATGATCCGACCAGCGGGCAGATTGGAGATGAGAGTGGCATGGCGTGAATGGCAGACTCGAGACTCGAGACTCGAGACTCGAGAGTCGTGTACCGCACGACGGCGCAACAAGTCCGGGCGACATCAACGCCGAGCAGCGCGGGCTGCTTGCGATGGGCAGTTCTGCTTTAAAGTCAACTTAGTCAAGACACGGCAATGTCTGATGCGCTTGAACCCGGCGCCAAAGTGGCGGGGCGCATCGCCGCTGAGCCAAGACGGATGAGCTGATGGCGTGCATCACAGGTACGGGGTGCCTGAACGAGCTGGAGCATGTGGCGACGAGGTACGGAGTACAGTACTCCGTACATAGGTGTACTATTCGAATGTGTACACTTGTCCGTACACCCGTAAGTTGTAACCCGTAAGTCCGTATCCGAAGAGCTCGCGGCGGAAAGTATGCATGTCGGTACATAGGTCTCTGGCCCTTCAGCCCCTTCATCCAACGTTGCCTCCAACAGGCACCCGGCCTGCTGGTCCTGCTGGAGTCGGTTTCAAGATGCGGCTTCCAGCCTCCGCCGTTGTACATGAAGTCCTGCTTGCTTTTCCTGTTTTCTGCATGCCGCGCCATCTCCAGCGGGCATGCGTTGATCCTTCTACTCCGTAAATACCTAGAGGTAGGCCCCCGAATCAAAGATTTGACCGCATCGAATGGAACCGGGGCTGGTCACCGACCGAGACATCTCCTGTCCATACGGAGTAGGTAGGTACATAGGTAAATACATAGGTACAGTACGACTTGCTGGGGTGACCTCCAACGTGGATGCGCCGCAGCGGGCCATTCATTGTCCGGTGCCTGCAGGTACAAACGCTGGCGAAAAGGTGCCTTGGTGGCAAGGTACCGCAGGGAAGCGATCCAGGGACACTGCCGATCCAGTCCGGTGGAGCAGCGATGAAAACGGCGGACCAGCGCCGCCAAGCTCAGACGGACGGACTGCCTAATGGATCTGGGCCGAGCATGTACATATGTACATGATATGTAGGTACATATCTCTTCTCTCGATTTTTTTCATGGCGGAGGAGCTCGTTGAGCTTGCAGCAGAGCTTCTTCATACATATACCTATCAGGGCGTCTGGCAACGGCGCCAGGCTGCAGCCATTGGGAGGTCCAGTCGTCCAGCCGTCGTCCTGGCAATCATGCACATGCACATGGTCATGGGGCAGACGACCACAGGGGCCGGCCGGAGAGGGCGTGAATTGATGCAGCCAGGCCAGGGGCAAGGGGTGCTTGCAGAAAAGGCACTGACGCTGCTCTCAGTGCTCCCACACTGCTTCGCAGGAGCCGTCGCACCAAATACCGACCTCTTCGGGAGACGCGCAGCGTGTCATCGCGGTCCAAAGGGCAAACGTGTAGATCTGGCACGGCTGCATTCAGCGACTTGGATCCGAAATCGCCCAGCATGAGGTCCATGAGAGGACTTAGAAGTTAGCACCAGTCTTGCTGACGATCCCGCATCTTCTCGACTTATCCAGCCATCTGCCTGCTTCCGGTGCTTGTGAAGTCTTGTTCACACATTCATCCCACCCCTCCTGCCCGCCACCTTCCCACATACGGAGTAGGTTACCCACGTCGCGACGTGGGGATGTGGCATGTGGGAGGCTGTGGCGGCTTGTGGCTGCTGCTAGCTCAATTAGTTGTCTGCCTTCTCCGACATGCCGTCTCCCGATTCGGTCTGGCACATGGACATGTCACATCTGGGTGAGTGAATGCGTGCTGCAAAGTACATACATATCGTGAATCTCTGTGTCGACGAAGGTCAAACAGAAGAAGGCAACAATATTATGGCATGACGAACAAAAAGATACTCCCGCTGATACCTCACTTTTGATTGCGATAGCAATGCCACAACCGCGTGCGCCCCTCCCCATTTGGTGATCGATGCTGTCAACGTTATGCCTCTCTTCCTCTCCAGGCTCAAATCGCTATGTTTGCATCGTTAGCAAAATCTTGTGCCTGGCCACTGTAACGTCAAGCCCAAGTAATAATAAGTCTCAAGCTCGAATTTCTGTGTGACTCGGGAGAGCAACTATGTATCAAATCAGATGTAAGCTCCAAGACCCAAGACGCCAAGCGCCCCTGGGCCCTTCCTCTGTCGTGCACGATTCGCCGCCAAGAAGGAAGAAGCTGCTATGTATATCATACATATCCACAGGCTACGACTCAACAACCTCGGTAATGAACGAGGAAGGCGTTCGGAAGACATCAGACATGGTTGAAACACTTCTCCTGGGTTCCGGGCTTTGCTGAAGTTTCACATCCTTCTGGAAAAGGATGCCTCTTTTCCACAAGACAGGACATTGTCGCTTGTGATGCCCATGTAGGTATGTACATGCCTACATACTTGACGTAAATGAAAGGCCCCACAAGTCGCAAATAGGTACCGAAGCCGCTCTGTTTGTCATCTCATTCAATGTTCTCGTACATGTTTCGTAAGCACGAGTGCTAGGGTCTCAAACTGCATGACGTGCTCCGCACACGGTCCGGAGTACATGTGTAGGTGAAACTGGCCAAGTCGGTCCAAATAAAGTCTGACTCTCAACTTTCAAGACGCCATAGCGGCCATACATCTTTTGCGCCCTAGCATGTAAGTTCACGTATCCGCCATGTGGTTTACTTGCCCGCTTGCTGCTGAACCAAAGGGTCACGGGACCGTCGGAAGCTGGCTTTCCAAAGAAAAGCGATGCAGTCACGTCAAAGACGTGGTCAGCTGCATCCGGCGCAGAGCTTTGAACGATCTAGCTGGTCCGCCGTTCGCGGTTCCTGCTTTTGACATTCGCCACGATAAGATAGCCTTTCTGGTGCCAAGACGCTGCATCTCTAGCCAAAACCAAGTTCTGGAAAGGGCCGTTGTCCAGTCCGTACCATAATGATGTCGAGATGATGCTGCGGGTGCGAATCGGCGGCGCAATCCGGAGCTGGAGCTGGTCTCTGTGACATTGTGCCTCCAGAAGTCCGCGCAGAGCTGTGCGATGTGCTGGGCCAGGCGCTACAGTGATACCTATTCTCGCACTTTTGGTTTTGTGCTGCCGCACGGCGAGGTCAGTAACGTCACTAACATCATCTCAATTGCTCATCTCACTCTGTCGTTCGAACTTCGCACAGTATCAAGCCACATGTGAAGGGGCTGGTGGCGGTTGAGGACTTGAGGTACACAACCCAGCATTGCAAATTGCAATAAAGTGGGTCAGCCTGACTGACCTTCCTCTGACCCCAGCATCCTGCAACCCATGTCCATAACACAGTGATATTAATGCCAGACCGCCTTCTGCGGACGTCCGAGGCCCGCGCCCTGGAGGCTGGGACACTGTTTTGCACTGTTGCGGTCCAGCTTCGTATGGTGTCATCCCGCACATTAGTTCTTGAATCCTTTTGTGCTGCGGTTGACAGGAGTAAAGCGGTTCAGACCCTCGTGTGCCGAGTTGACTCCATGCATAAAGGACCATTTCTGTCTGGTCAAGACTACATACATACCTACTCTACGGAGTACCTAGAGTGCAGCCTCGGCAACGAAGAGCCTGGCTGTTAGGACTCGGAGGACCCAGGTAAAGCTTTGCTAGGTGGGGGTCCACATGAGCAGCCGCTGAATACATTAGGTACCTGGTGCCTAGGTATGCACTCCAAATGTCGCCAGTCCAGAAGCTTCAGAGACTAAAACGAAAGTCGCTGCTCAGTCGCATCAGTCTGAGAAGTATGTAATAGCTTTCTGGAGTAAAGGGTTCACTGACAAGAGCTGCGCGCCAAATTTTAATCGGCAATGTCTGTCATTCATACCTACGGGTGCCGACGTGCCGCCAACTTCTGACCAAATCGGCAACACACTCCGTATTCGTAGTGGCGCTGTTCCATGCGGGGGACGGGGCTGGGTGGCCGATCCAAGAGGTTAAGCTAGGCGTCGATCCATGTGGAACGTGCACCAGGGGTCATTATAGGACTCTCGCCCTGGCATCTGCTGCATCTGCTCGTCAACGCAATACATGTATGTACTCCGTGTACTCAGTATACTCCGTAGGCTCGTCTCGCCTTGAATCACCAGTCGCGAAATGACGGATGACGAATCGTATGCAGAGAATTCGAGCTACCGGATGCATTACCGAACCCACGGTATATCACAGCATGTTGCCTCTCGCGATCGAGGAACGAGATATGGATCTAATAGAATCGTGGGTGTCTCTTGTGGGGTTTGCGATTCAGCATGTTGGTTCCTGGAGCCTGGAGGGCGGTCGACCGATTCGTCAAAGCTTGTAGTAAAGAAGATCATACGACCAACTTGAAAAGGGACCATTTTGTTGCGGGAAATGGTGAGGACGAAAGCATCACAAATCATCTTCACGGAGAGTACTCCGTAACAGGAAATAGGTACCTACCTAACTCAGGTGGCAAACTGGGGCAGGAGCAGTGGCCGCAACTGCTCCACGCTCCATCTGGAGTAGCGTTATCAAGAGGAATGCGTACGAAAGTCTCTCTCAGGGCCCGCTCAAGATGATGGATGATATCATTCCCCTCTGTGTGTACAAAAGCGTACGGAAGGTGTAAGATGTGCAGTTTCCCGGTTTCCAATATCCCCTGAACGCAATGATGCAGCTGTTTCAAGATGGATGTTAGAGCAGCATTTATTGAATGCATGGCATCTTGTTCTGCTATTGAATAGTAGGTAGTCGATTGAATCAAAATATTAAGGCATTGGAAAGTCTACAAAATACTGCCACAGGATTAAATGAAAAATAGGCGAAAATTCTGAGAATTAGACTGAGAGCTTTTTGCTTAGTGATAAGCCGCCTTCCCTCTGCCGCTAGACATTATCCGTCAAGATAATCACCTTCCCTGCGCCCAAAATCAAGATGAAAATCGAGCGTCCGGGACTCCTGGCGCTCTACTTCTTCGAAACACCCCGGTGTGCGCACGAAGCACACGATGAAAACGAATCCAACATGTACCCCGATAGACCAAAGCAAGAGGGAGCAAGCCAGATTATAGTTGTTGGGATAAACGGGGTAAGCAAATGAAGATCAATGCATGCACGCATTCGTAACCAAATATATTATCGTCGTGTCTGTTCTTGTTCATCATCATGCCTAAACTAGGAAGTGAGGCAAGAGGGGATAAAGGGGGAAGCTATCGCAGGGTATATAGGGGTATCTACAAGCACAGAACAGTGGCCAGACGGCTGCGCCCAACCTTTTGTGCAACAGAGCCCTTTATCCTACAATGTCGTGACGGCTGCAGGCAATAAGCGTGCGTGAGTACATCACGCACGCAACACATTGGTGCATCCGATCATGTGACACTGATGCCTTGGTCAGCGATTCCGACAATAGTGCTTCTTATACGCGCCACTAGATTGAAGAGATAGTTCACAGCGTGCAGAACCCATCCATCAGACAAACGCCGGCCGCTATGCAAAAAAAATAAGACTCAGAGGGTAGCCCAACCAGACCAGCAGTGATAGTCATACACATACCCCCGTATGTGAAACGATGCTCCCAAGCGTGAAAAAATCCTCTTCGTCAAAAGAAAGTCTCTGGTACTAGACATCCAACATGCTTCTGACCTGCTGCGGCTGCACATTGGTACTCTGTGTCGTGGATGCACTACTTGAGCGATGAGCCGATCCAGGTCGCCGCTCAGGAGAGCGGTCCTGCCTCTCCTCATTCGGATACGGAGGCGGGGGGCCATCTTCCGAGAGCATGGCTGCTCTCCTGGCTCGCTCCGCAGCTGCATCGTTGGGGAATAGTAGACCTGCTACATTTTGGACCACTCTCTCTGTCTGGCGGCGCGTATTCTTGCCAGTGTAGCGGTCATCTCGTGGATCGAGTGCTGCTGCTGCGGTCGTGGTTGTGGCCGCATGGCCTGGAAGGCTTCCCATTTCGAGGCCACTGTCATCGTTGATGGCGGACCGTTCCGCCTCGAGTCTAATTTGCATTTCTGCGGCATCTTCGGCTCGTCGGCCAACACCGCGCTTTCCGCCGACTTCATTGACGTTTTGGTTGATTTTGTCGCGCATGGTCCGAAGATGATCCCCTCGGACACGTCGCCACCATGCAGGCTTGCGAACAATGCCGAGCTCGCGGTCATTGGTCTCGCCTCGCTGCCTTCTCTGCCTGAGCAGCTCCTTGTCTTCGTTTGGCGCGACGAATCCATATACAATCTGCACATACAAGATGAGCGCTGATGGACCGTAGCCCCATGCTATGATGGCAGGCACGTTAGCTCCTACTGCGACCATGAGAGACAGGTCCCACTTGAATGTGATGAGAATCTGATATGCGATCATGGCAGCGCTCAACACAATGAGCAGAAATAATCGAAGCGGCACTGCTTGAAGAAATCCCGTAGCCTTATTGAAAATTCCACGGTGACGCGGCTTGTAATGGTGAATGGAGTGGCGCAGAGAATAAAGTATAGTAATCCAAGCGATGACCAAACAGAATGCGCCGACTTTGAATCGAACACCGGTGGCGTTTGGAATGGCAGTGTCTTGGATCTGTTGCGGATAGTTCTGGGATCTGACAAAGTTCCAGTCTCGAGGCACAGCCATGAAGAAGTTCTAGTACCAGGAACAGTTAGCAAGAGTTGAGGCAGTATCAAGCCAAAGATGGTGAGAGATTGAACTTTGGAGTCAACAAGGCAGGCCACAACGTACCATCCAAACCCAGAAGTAAAACCACAGCGGAAGCCAGAACTCAATTTTGGCCCTTTTGTCATCTTCGCGATACACAAAAGGATTAGGATCAACATACTGTCTCTCCAGCCAGCTACCCCAATGGCGGACAGCCTCCCACACCACAGCCATGGTGCCCATGCACAACAGATACCAGAAGAAGACGCTCAGAACAATGGGCAGGTCTTGCAGATAGAAGCGTTCGATGTCGACATTGGTGAATAAACTGACGAGCGCACACGCCGACACAAAACACGCCCAGTACCACTGCCATCGACGACCGATTGGATAGAAGCGTCTGGTCCCGCGTAGGTACAATGCGCCATGCTTGGCCAGACAGACCAGAGACAGGATAATGGCAAGGGCAAAGACAACTGCTATACCGATGCCAGCAAATCCACGATGTCCAATGGCATAAATCGAGCTGTAACAAGTGGTCGCATTCACAAAACTGGCGTTGGGGTGCACAAAGGTCGGCTGATAAGGAACGAATGCTAGATAACAGTCCGAGCCATTGGACAGGGTATTATTGCCGGGATAGAATGTGTAGTTGGCGACATCTAGGGCCGTGGCGTTGAGATGGACACCGGCGATGAGGGTGTCGGTAGCATTCTCGCCAGGCGGATAGGAGTCCTGGCCTCGGATGAACAGGTCCCGCGCTTCGAAGACATCAAAGCCGACCATGTTCTAAGCAAGATGACTGTGATCTTGGCTATGATGCGCTCGTAAATTGAGATTCGGTGGAGGGGTCGGATGGGATGTTTCGCAGGTGCGAGGCTCGATGGATGATGACGACAGTGCTTATCGTAGCTATGCCTTTAAGATTGTGCGTGGTCTTGTCGAGACTCGATCATGGGGCATAAGGGGTTGTCGCGCCTTGATACCACAGCAAACCGACCAATCTTCACCAGTAGAACCATAAACTGTTGAAAATCCAAAGACAGACGGAGAGAAATAGGTAAAAGAAACGGCGAGATAATGCGGAACCTCGGACTGTCGTTTAGTGCGAATGCGAAGCCGGACGCGGAGGCTAAGTCGCCGTTCAAAGCCGCGACGGACATTCCAGCTTCAAAGTTCACAGTGCGCGCCATTTCGAAGCTGCACATGCGAAGCTGCGGACAAGCTGTCGATGTGGTGTGTGCCACGGGCTACGCCTGGCCGTTTGCTGCACAGATGGGCGCACTGTGTCATCGGGTTGATGCTTCCGTCCCACCGAATCGGGACGCGAACGATGTGGAGTTCGTGGACCTTCATGACAATTATGGCTTTTGCTTCCCGCCCGAGACAGAGCCGTTGTTCGGTGCACGGAATGGTCGCCAATACCTACCGCCGTGTATCGATAAACTACAATCCTGATACGTAGCCATCGACGGACTGTTTATCCTGGTCTCAATTGCCCTTTGCTCTCGATTTGCGGGCATTGGCACTGTCACCACATCCAAAGCACATCGCAGTGCTGCTGACCAAGCTTCGACATCGAACCGGGACCTCGATGTCAATTCGCGCATTCCGAGAGCAGACACCGATCGGGACGATACCCTCCCCCGGCAATGACCAGCACGAAGCAGATTCTCGGCCAGGACGAGCCCTCTGAGCCCTCCTATGTTGACTACGAAGCCTTTCTGGCCCCCGACTTCTCTCCAGCCGCCTACGCCAACGACCTGGTCGTTTCCACGAATAACCCCCAGGACAGTCCTCTGGACCTCTCCGCGCCGCTCTCGCGCGTCTTGTTTGACGCACAAGAAGTCGACTCCCGCATTGATGCCCTCACAACCAGACATGCCGTGCCTCTGCTCGAGTTCACAATCTCGCAGAACCAGGCTAGCAAGCACATCATCTCGGAGCTGGACACACAACTCAAGAGCCTCAACGACAGCTACAAGCAGCTAGAGAAGGAGGTTATTGATAAGCATACCGAGGCCGATGAGGTCCGTCACATTGCTCTACGGCTATGGGAGTCACTACGACTGGGACGTTCCGTCGGCCGCTGTCTACAACTCGGGCGACACCTCGAGGTGCAACACTCCGAGCTCAATGCCTCGGACGCAGCCAAAATGGACCACCGGGCCCTCGTTCGCTGCTCCTACACCATCGTCTCGCTCCGCGAGGTTCTCGACAGCAAAGGGCCCGATGAAGAGGGCCACGGACTCGACAAGGTGCACAATATCCGGGCTCTCCAAGACTCCGTCATTGCGCCGCTAGAGCGATCCGTTCGCGAAACAGCCGAGCGAGTTGTGCGCGACTTCTCCGTTCCCGCCAATATGACCTTTTCTCAGGCCCAAGAGGCACGAGCTAAGCTGGAGTCCGCCTTCACGGCCCTCTATCTCCTATCACCCACTCCCACGACGATCTCTGGCACGAATCACGAGCGGTGGACTCCGCAATTGTTGCTCGCCGCGCTCGATACCTTCATCCGCCTCTCTCTCCAGGCTAGTATCACGGCTCTGTCGCGCTCCCTCGGCCAACTCCCCTCCCTGGATAGAGCACTTGCCGAAGTCACCGTCCGGTGCCAAAACGTGATTGCCCTCGAAATCATCCTCCAGGAGAACAAGCCCCCGAATCACCCTCTGCTGCCGCCTCCGTCCACATCCGCGTCTGCAACGCACAAACAAGCGGCTAGTTTGGTCCAGCCTCTCCTCGCTCACTTGGAAACCGGCTCACTCGCATCCTACTTCTGGCGTACCATGGCTGGCAGTCTCGCCACCCGCGTGCAGGATATTGCTCACCGGGGTGGCGTTGTCGCCCGCACGCTGCGATCGAACAAGGCTAACGTGGGGGATGCGATTCGGCAGGCCGTTCTGACGGGCTCTCAGCCACCGACGGTGTTTACGACGGGGAAGAAGAAGGACAAGGCTGCTGAGATGAATTGGGATCGGGAGATTGCTGTCATGGTGGGGAGTGTGACGAATAATCTGAAATAAATTAATAGGCTATCTCAAAAGCAGGACATCATCTATACGGAGTATGTATGTCATGTGTAACTGTGCATGCTAGTCGTGTAGGCTCGCATCGATTCATACATGCCACGTGTGTTGAACACAGACAAGACTACGAGACTGACAAAGTAGCGAGAAGAGCGAGAAGTATCCACGTGATGGACAATCGGGTTTATGGAGGCTTGGCCACTGGAATCAGGAAAGACTCATGATGTCCTCGTACTAGATGATAGTGGCCGATGACCCATCTGCTGAAACAACTCCCAAGGCTGCTTCTCCTCGGACATCACAGTCACATTCGAGATCAAGCCATATACGTAGCGTGCATAATAAACAAACAAGCCAGCCGCCATTGGGTCCAACATAGAATATTATGTATGCATGAAGGTACATGTGATAGTATTCTAAGCATCCACCTTCGTTCATCATAGCTCGTGAATGCCTCCCCCCTCTCCAGCTACCGCCCCCCATCGTACAGCTTCACCCCAAACTCGCTGCATATTGCCCACTAGCCGCAAACCGCAACTGGTATTCCCGCAATTCGGCCCAGTACCGCAGCTCCTCATCCTCATCCTCCGCCGTCATCTGCATCGGATCGGCCGACCTGCTCGCAGCTGCGAGACCCGTCTTCTCCAGCTTCATCAAAATTTCAATCAGCTGCGAGAGGGCCTGTTCCGACTTGATCGCCACGGGGCCCTTGAGATCCTGAGAAGTATTCAGTAACGTCGAGGCCACTTGGCGAATCTTGTTGATCAACGAGAGACCATTTGGCTCCATGTTGCGCTGCGAAATCGATCCAATCACATCAAGAAGATTCTGGACAATCACCTCCCGCTCTCCTGTCATGAGGGAATGGATCTCCTCATCGTCTACATCGTGGAAAGCCTGCTCTGCCTCAGTCCGCTGGTTTCCCATGAGGTTGGCCTGCTCTTCGGCGAGATGCACATCACGCAGATTAAAGTAGAGCTCGACAAAGTACGATCGTGTGGCTAGCTGGGACATGAAGATGTTGGCCTTTTGGATCTCGTACTGCAGCCGACGGCGTTGTGCGGGCTGCGCTTTGATCACGTGGCGGACGTCGTGTGAGGGCTGGGGATTCGGCCATACAGGTGGCACATATTGCAGTCCGGATTCATCCAAGCTGGCTAGCAGATTGGCTTCCTCTCCATGTAATGCCAGTTGAAGTTCTGGCGGCAGGTTGTCCGTGATGCCCTTGGCGGCGATCAAGCCGTCCCGAAGCAGGATTCGCTGATCCGCCCAGGGAAGCGTGCTCATGCCGTATGCCAACTCCAGACTTACTACGCCGTTCATGGTCATGTAAATGTCAATGCCGAACCGGAAACCAGTCAGCAAAGTCACATTTCCTTCGGGTTGAAGCATGACCTCATTTGCAAGAACACAGATATCGTCCACGTTTTCGGGGTATGAGGGATAGGGCAGACTTGGCGTAGATGGCGCGATGACGGTGTCTGCTCCAGACATGCCTAGTTGCGCCATTGACCTGCAATCTAAATCAGTCCTGTCACACATTCCGGGATAAGTGAAAGAGGATCCGCCACCATCACCACCCCACGTAGTAGATATGGCACTTACCGAATGCCTAGTAGTAGACACCAAAACAGACGCTTTGCAATCTGGTCCTTGACATGATTGAATGGAGACAGATCCTGAGAATAGGGATCTGATCCAAATGTAGGCAACTCTCCGGGGTGTTTGGGTTTCTGAAACCCTAGCTCTCGGATCAGAGTCAAGGTTTCCGACATGAAATGCCTTGCCGCGTTCCATTGCAGTGTATTCACGGCGGACAAGGCAAGTAAATAGCTTGTGCATGCATCGTCCAACGTCTTGGGTTGCTTCAAGATCCATTTGTTGCCCCGCGTAAGCAGAGCAATCTCTCTGCACTGCTCCACCAGGACGATAGCCTTGGGAAACAGGTGCGTGCTATATTGGACCTTTAGATGTTCCCTCGCACTTCTTGGAAATGATGCCACCAGAGCACCAATCATGCTGGCTAGCAAGCTCAAGAACTCGGGCTTGCTCCGGTCTTCTCGATTCGCAAACGACTGTCGGAATGTGGGTTCGTGGGGGAACGGCGCCAGCGGATGGATGTATGTGAAGTAATCGTCCACCAGAAGCTCCAGCACCGGCATGGGAGCAATTGACTCCGCATCAAGAAGACCATCGGACGAGATATTCATCAAAGTCTTGGCTGCAATCTGCGGAGAAGGGGCCTCAGAATCCTCAGGACCCCCAGAATCCTCAGGACCCCCAGAAACCCCAGTCGCCGCCATTTCCATTCGCGCGCGTTTCGCAGCCTTGGCAGCTTCGGCATGCTTGTTGGGCGGTCCACGTCGTTTCGTCTCACGCTCCCACGTACAGTCTGCACCGAGTTCGCGACATGGCTTGCACGGAATGTTGGAGTCGTCGCACTTAACCTTTCGCCGGCTGCATAAATCGCATGCACGTCGTAATCGAGTCAGCTTGGGGTTAATGGTCGGATCGCGCATCTCCCCGACCGTTCCGGCCACACCAAGTTCCATGTGCTGTGTTATCTCCGGGCTCTGTGAAAAGACTGTGAGACCAGACAAAGCACCTGCCATCTGGGCATGCTGTTGTTGTTGTTGTTGCTGCTGATGTTGGGACTCGGCCTCGGCAGCGGCAGCGGCAGCGGCAGCAGCAGCAGCATGTTGCAGAGCTTGGGGATTCTGGATGGCCTGAGCGGCATCGCTGGCGGCCTGCAGGATCTCTAACCCATTGCTGGCGTATACATGGGCGGTATCTTGCTGCGATGGTGGTGAAGACGGCGATTGTTTAGGTGGTGGAGATGCTGACATGATTGCAAGCACTACAGGTCGCGATGGCTGATTATCGGCGGATATCCGGATCTTTTGTGTCGCGTCGTTAAAGCGAGGTGAAGCCGAAAGACGGCCAGCAAGTGACTAGAAAGGCGGGAAAAAAGCGCATCGAGGGGAAGCAAGTCACGTGAATCGAGCGATATCTTGGCCCCTTCTTGGCCCCTTGGTAGCCCCACGTTCAGTGGCTTTCGAAACCTGTAGCAGTTACTCCGCAGGTACCTAATGTGCTCCGTACAATCTCGATTCTCAAGTTCTCTCAGTACGGATATGGGTAGGTACTCAATGTCATAAAGAAAAAAAGCATGGGACGGCAGGTCCCAAGCGTCATCTCTCGAACGCACACCCTTCTATTTAGAAATTTTAGAAACCCTCACCCATGTATGTAGGCGCAGTTCATGCTGTTGACTTCACCGACGAGGGTATAAGGTGCAATATACGAGCTGATACCACAACTTCAGCCTACAAGTTGTATGTAGACGAACAGCCCGCGGATACCTCAATTATCACTCGCAACAGCGACTCAATTTTAGTGCAGCTGAAATTACAATGTAAGATGGTGAGCAGTACACTGAATGAATCTGGCAACTTGTGCAAGCTTGTCAACATCTTTTGAGAGGTTTCGCACGCTCTTGGGCCGATGCAACCACTTTCCTTTCTTGGCATCTATCCCGGTTGCCGGCGTGCAGACAACCTAGGTAGGTCCTACATACGGAGTACATTTGCTGCTTAACAAGTTTAAGCTTAAATCAAGTGTGCCAAGATCCTGGCGGGTATGGAGATTTCGAGCACAAGCATCAACACAAGCACCTCAAGCCACTTGCCAAACATGAACGTTCTGAAGCCATCGTCATCACATGTGGGCCACTGATGGTAAAGGAGGCCCGAAATTTGGCACCAAAAACCACCAAACGCATCCCAATCCCTGGGTTTAACTGAACCCGCCAATGTAAGCAACCACAGTAGGAGAGGTTGATTTACAAGTTACAGCCCCGTGGCAAAAAAAAAAAAACTCAAAGCGACGCGGCGAAACGTGGTTGAGAATGTTGTACTATACAGACGGTACATCTCAGCACGATGTCAGGCCTGCCGTCTACCAATACAGTTGACTGATACAATTACCAGTCAATGATCAGTCGCAAAGGGCTGTTCGGTGAAGGAAACATATCCAGTCTGCCAAATCGCGCTCCATTCCAGATCATGCGCGCCAAAGTGCGGTGTACAGCGCTTGTGCCAATGACTCTCTGCGTTAAGCTCACCGCACTTTGTTTGTCGACTTGTCGATCTAGTATGTATGTAGGTAGGTTTATATACCTCAGAGGCTCAGGGGCTAGGTACTGTATGTTGCACGATGGATTCCCGCGATCTGCAAGTCTGGGGGAAAGTACATACTCCGTAACAATCAGATGGTATGCCCAAAGTATCGGAAGCCATTAACAAAATGTCAGTTCGTGACGTGTAAGGACGCTGGAACCAAGTGCTGAAGGTGCCTCGTCCAAATGTAGGTTCTGCTACAATTACACATCTTGATGAACCAAGACACCATGGCCGATGGTCAGCTGGCGTCCAATTCGCTTCCATCCGAGCTGCTTTTGCTGAGCCATCGACAAATATTTTCATCAGGTAATACGAGGCCTATTAAAGGGGTACTGCGGGGGGTCTGACCATCCTCAGTAAAAAAGGGTGCAATTGCGCGGGCGGTGACGATTGCGGCGAGAGGGGTTCCTAAGCCGGAATCGTTTGGGACTCGGGCTCATTTCCTTCTTCATTTCCCAGCTGCCAAGGCAGCGAGTGGGACGCTGCCATTGGTCAGACCTTCCAAGGTCGGCGTCATACCCCTCACCCCTCATTGATGATTGTACTGACTCCCGACTCCCCGAACTCGACCCCAGACTACCGTACCTACTGTCTCCTATTACCATCAGTGCTACAACAATCATAATCAACTGTCTCACCTGGACCTAGATCTCCAATTTACCTGTTAAGACCGCTCTCTCGTCCAAAACAGAGCATTATTTCCGCAGGCACCGCTGCGTCCATCGTTATGGCGCGCCGTGAGTCTCTGTCTGAGATTCGGGCCGCCAACCCGGACCTGGGTCTCAGCGGCAACGTCATCTCCGTCGCCTTCAACATTCCCTATTCATTCACACATCATCGCGGCCAAGACTGGGTGAGCTGATTTAAATTGAAACAACGGCCAGCGCATTGATCGGATGGCCGCCTCTTTGGCTCCATCTCTGACCAGCCGGGCTTTTGTTTGTATTCGTGACCAACTTGCAGCGCTAACACCCAGTTGTTGCTTGCAGGACTTGAGACCTCGCCGTGGTCAATCCGCCTTGTTCGACTCCTTCGCCTACCTCTCCTCCGACTCGACACCTTGGAACCACACGCTCGTGGCTTGGACCGGAGAAATCGAGTCAGCCCACGACTCAGCGTCTGATTTCCATGCACAAGCTTCCGAGCAGCCGACGAAAAACAGCAGCCAATCGACCGGATCCAGCACCGGGAGCGCCTCTTCTCGAAATGCCCTCTCCGCCCCAATTCCCGTCGATGCGAACTCGCGGCTCCCGACTCCACCTCCAGTTGATGGTCTGTGGCTGCCGAAAGAAGACCAGCAGAAGCTAGAGCACGCTCTCTCGCACAGCAAAACCATTCGCACAGTGCCTGTTTGGCTATCAGACGAAGCCGACGATACAGATGAGGGTATCATGCTTAAAGATCAATCAAGGTGGCGGCGGTATGCGCATCATGATCTCTACACGCTGTTCCACTATAAGCAGAATGAGCCTACGGACGGTCGCAAGGAGCGCATTCAGTGGGCCGACTACTACCGCATGAACCAGAAATTCGCCAACAAGATCATCGAAATTTACAAGCCTGGCGACATTGTCATTGTGCACGATTTCTACCTCTTGCTCCTTCCTAGCATGCTTCGTCAGCGAAATCACAACATGTACATATCCTTCTTCTTCCACTCACCCTTTCCCAGTAGCGAGTTCTTACGATGTCTCCCTCGTCGCAAAGAGGTATTGGAAGGGGTTCTCGGCGCGAATCTTATAGGGTTTCAGTCTTACAGCTATTCGCGGCACTTCTTGAGCTGCTGCACCCGGATACTGGGCTTTCCCTCTGACACATTAGGGATCGATGCCTATGGCTCACGGGTGCAAGTCGGCGTCTTCCCCATTGGCATTGACGCCACCAAAGTCGAGAAACACGCTTGGGCGAAGTCGGTCGACGAGAAGTACTACGCTCTGAAAAAGATGTACGCTGGCAAGAAAATCATTGTCGGACGAGATCGCCTGGATAGCGTCCGCGGCGTGGCACAGAAGCTGCAGGCATTCGAAAGATTTCTTGAGCTGTATCCGGAGTGGAGAGAAAAGGTTGTCCTCATTCAAGTCACCTCACCTACCAGCGTAGAAGCAGACAGGGATGGCGATGAGACAAAGATTGCCACACGGGTCAATGAGCTTGTCATGAAGATCAATGGCGAGTATGGTAGCTTGGGATTCTCTCCCGTCCAACATTATCCACAGTATCTCAATCAGGATGAATACTTTGCTCTCCTCCGGGCGGGTGACATTGGCTTGATCACCTCGGTCCGAGATGGTATGAACACGACAAGTCTGGAGTATATTGTGTGTCAAAAAGATGGAAGCGGTCCGTTGATTTTGTCCGAATTCAGCGGCACGGCCGGCAGCTTGGGCGATGCAATTCACATTAATCCCTGGGATTTGAGCGGGGTTGCGGAAAAGATTAACTGTGCGCTGACCATGCCGGACGCCCAGCGCAAGGAAATGCAACAACATCTATACAAGCATGTCACAACGCACAACGTGCAGACCTGGATCACCAAGTTTATCCGCAAGGTCTATGGTGTTCTGGGCGAGTCCAACCCGGCCAATGCGACACCGCTGCTTGACCGTGCCGACATGCTGTCCAACTACAGGTCCGCGGAGAAGCGACTTCTCATGTTTGACTACGACGGTACACTTACTCCGATTGTACGCGAACCCAGCGCTGCGATACCGTCGGAGCGCGTGATTCAGTCGCTCAGACGACTGGCCAAGGACCCTAAGAATTCAGTATGGATCATTTCCGGCCGAGACCAAGATTTCCTTAAGCAGCATCTGGGTCACATTTCGGAGTTGGGGTTCTCGGCCGAGCATGGAAGTTTCATGAGGGATCCAGGCTCGGAAGAGTGGATCAATCTGGCGGAGAAGTTCGACATGGGTTGGCAGGCCGAGGTGATGGAAGTGTTCCAGAAGTACACGGACAAGGTGTCAGGTAGGCCATATCCCTGCATCGCAGACTCCTGACCATACATCATATACACACACACACACACACGCGCGCACATCCTTAAATGGGCATTTTCATGCTATTGGACAAAACATTCTGACACCAGAGATGCAGGTTCTTTTATCGAGCGCAAGCGATGTGCCCTCACATGGCACTACAGACTCGCAGACCCCGAGCAAGGCATCCACATGGCCCGCGAGTGCCACAAAGAGCTCGAATCCAGCGTAGCCAACAAGTGGGACATTGAGGTCATGCCTGGCAAAGCCAACGTCGAAGTCCGTCCCACATTCATCAACAAGGGCGAAATCGCGAAACGACTTATTGCCCGGTATCACAATCCCGGCGGCGAGCCAACCGAACTAGATCCCAATCCCGGCCGCGTCGAGTTCGCGCTCTGCATGGGCGACGACTTTACAGACGAGGACATGTTCCGCAGCCTGAACGGGGCCACCGGAGAGGTATTGCATGCCGACCACGTCTTCACCGTCACGGTCGGTGCCAGCACCAAGGTGACGCTCGCGAAATGGCACCTTCTTGAGCCCGAGGATGTGATTGAATGCGTGGCGCTGCTGGCGGGTGATCAGGATGCCTCGGGGCGGAAGTTAATTGGCGAAGTCAGCCTCGCAGCACTCAGCACAGTCGAAGGCCGTATCCCCATGTCGGAAATATCAAACTTGCAGACTTGATCCGGCTTGACTGGCGTGCGTGCGGATGTGACGAAATTACGAGCAGCTTTTGTGTGTTGTTGTGTCTTGAGACTTGGGGGGTAGCGATGAAGACGACAGTGTCAGTCAGGATTGGACAGATTAGAGGGCACGTGTACTAAATGAAGAATAAGGGGCGCAGCCATGGGTGTTTTATATACTAGGTAGTTTGAACTAAAAAATAATATAAATGGAATAATTTGAATACCATAGGGTTGGTCGCGGCCCGCGGCCCAATGGATTGGATTCTGGATTTTGGATTCTGAGGCTTGGATATCCGGATTGTGAGGAATGTGAATTGGAGTAGTGTAGTCAGGAGAGCCTCGAGAGGAGGCGTTGATTTCATTGGGCTGCGTCTACGGAGTAGTTTTACTGTAATTTACTCCGTTTGCGAACGAGATCCGTTCGACGTCTTCCCCCGAGGACTGGAGGACCCCAGAGAGTTGGGAGATGAAGAGACGATGGCTGTCATGACTCATGAGTAGACTGCGTCGCCGCGAGCAAGTGCATGTTGACATGTCAAGCCCTCGGCCTGTGCCAGGCCGGCGCCACCCTCGAGGCTCTCTCGATTCTCTCTCCTTCACATAATCTGAAGGCAAGGTACATACATAAGTATTCCAATTTCCGATGCTAGGCGCCACAGCCCCAGCTCTAGCACCAGGACGGTGGCAGGACCAGGGGATGGCTCGTGCAACCCGGCAAATACTCAAGAGGAAGTTGTATTGAGAGAGAACTTGTTTCTGACCGGATGCACGCATCTGAAATGCCACCGATACGTGAATAAGCCGGACGGGAGAATGCGGAAAGGGTGTACCTAAGCTTTATAGCGTATGCCCAAGTGTGCGCGATGCAGTTTACTTGTGATTTCTTAGATTTTTATATCGTAATCCGTATGGCCTCTCTCCCTGTTGTAAATTTGAGAGCGTGCTTCACAGATGCATCTATGTTCGCTCTGAACAAAACACTGGACATGATTCATAGCCACCATTGCTCGTGACCCTTCCAACATAATCGTACCCCGTACCCAGTCCGCGTTCATAATAAACCGCATGGATCATCTGCAGAAGAGACAAGCCTGCAGTATGTGCACACCACCAAACCAGAGAACCAGCTCCAGTAAATCTAGTCCAACATCCTACACCCGAAGCAAAACTCCAACCGACCGCTCAATAACCAAAAAAAACAAAAAAACAAAAAAAAACCCCCCAAAAAAAAAACAAATCGCACCATGGAAATGACACGCAAAATACAAACACCTCTCACTCATCATGTAGCGCAAAACACCTCTCACTACTCTCCGCATTATTCCCCCACCAATGCGGCATCTTGACCACTTTCCCGGCCCCAAAACACAAAAAGATGAGCAGCATATTAAAATTAAATCCCGCATCAAACGCCGCCGCCAGAATATAATTCCACCGCGCCCACAGCTCATACCGCCGCCGATAGCACCAAAACATGACAACAAAACCGCCCAGAAAACTAGAGAAATACCCTGTGCTGATGTTCCCGCGGAACGTGGACATGCTAGAGAAAAAAATAGTAGTATTGAGGAGATGCAGTTTCGCGCGAGGGAATCTCTTATGCAGAAGGAAGAGCAACACGGGGGCCACCGCCCCAACGAGAAAGCCATACGGGACGGGCTTGAAGAGTTGTTGCTGGAAGAGGCGCCGCGGGCCGACGAGGACGTATTGCACGCCGAGGGTGAGACTGGATGCTAGTTGTTGGCCTGTCCACTGGTGGGTAGGATCCTGCTTGAGGCCGGCAATGTAGTCGAACTTGGTGTCGAGGACCCAGCGGATGACGCCGTAGTCGATGGGGATCCCGATGAGGGAGCCGAAGATCTGGGAGAAGAAGACGGCTTTGGGTGGGATTTTCATGAGGTGGCCGATCTTCATGTCTTGGAGGTTGAGTTGTGCTCTGTACCAGGCGTCTCCTGCGATGGCGCCGTATGTGGATGCGCCGCAGGGGTTTTTCCATCCGGAGACGGCGTTGATCATGAGGCCGTAGAGTAGCTCGTTGGTTGATCCGATGGCGAGTTGGAAGTTGGAGAGCGCGTAGAGCCAGCCTAGTGGGACGACGATGATGGCGCCGGTGGCGATGCCTACGAAATAGGTCCACGTGGGGATGAAGAGTAGGCCGAGTGCGCTGATGATGATCATGATGAGGAGAGACACGAGGAATAGGGCTGCGAACCACCAGAAGGGGATTTCGTCGTATTTTCGCTGCAGGATGTTGAGTTGGTCGTTGTACTGCTCTGTGACTTTGCGGCCGTCTTTGGCGTGGCGGCGCTGCATGTATTTCTGTACACTGGCCTGGATTTGCTTGTAGCCAAAGAGGGCCATCCAGACGAGGGCGGACGAGTAGGCGGCGTAGTCGAAGAACATGTTCCAGAGATACTGTGCGCCGACGTGCAGATCGCCGTGTTCATTGAGTGCCGTCTGATTAAGTTGCATGTCAGGCGTGAGCAAGGATGTAAGTGGGTATCGTGTTCCATTCTCTAGAGTGTCCATGTTAGTGTCAGGTTTGCAGTGCGCGAGCCGTTCTAAACCAGGGACCAAGTTCCCCTGCAAACCAATATAAAGAGGTAAAAGCAAAGGAAGAATAAAGGTCAAGAAAGAAAGAGTTTCAGTCTCCTGCTCTTCGATCCATTTTCTTGCCACCCTCCACCACAATCAAGAAACAAAAAGGGAAGCGCTTGGAAGTCATCATCATCACTTCAACTCACCAAGAAAAATACGATTCGACATCAGCCCATGATCCCAGCTCGCCAGATTCCCAAACTTGGCCGCTGGCAGTAACACCCATGCGCTACACACAAAGGCCGCAAACATGATGACCTGCGTCCACCAGGGCGTCAAAAATAGATTCGCGCTGGATGAGATACTCGACCAGTCAAGCGAAAGATTAAGCAAGCCCATGCCGCCGAAGCCGCTGCCGATAAAGTTGGCCGTTGCATTGCGCGGCGCCACCCAGCACAGGAACGCAAGCGAACCGAGCATCGGGAAAACGAACTCGGGGAGGAACTGCCATAGAATGACACCGACAAGAACGCTGAAGAAGACGCGGATTTGCTTGCGGGAGAGACGAGAGGGATTGTCGCGCTGCTTCTTTTGGGTCTCGAAGAGGGCCGTTTGGCAGAGACTAAGGGGTTTGTTAGCCATAGTTACTCAGAATCCCCTTGTGTCGCAGGATGTTGGCATAAAAAAGGACAGAACCCCAAACAGAGACAACACCTTGAATAAAATAGCACAACTTACGCTTGAAACCAGGGATACTGTGGATCATAAATAAGAAACTGCCTCGCCAGCGCCGCATACGAATACCCCGTCCACGTAATCGCCAACATAAAAAACACCGCCACCGCACCATTAACCCTCTCCCCGAAATACAGCTCCGACATCGCAATCGGCGTATACCCCAGATTATACGTCGCCCCCGAGGCCGCCGAAATCGTCACCAGTACATGCTCCTTGGTGCTAAACGGCCCAGGATTCAGACGAAAACTATACTTGCGCGGCGGCAAAAACGGGATCCGGACCGTCCAGTCTGGAAGAACCTTTGCGAGCCACACGCCGACATAGTTGGAGGCGATTTGCACAAAAAACACCGAGTACGGCGCATACGTGGTCCGGAAGTGAGCCATTTGCGAGAGAAACGCCCCCGGCGCTACAAATAAGATGGTGAGGAGGAAGTATCGAAACGTGAGGGTTGGTTCCGTGGGGTCATCTGTGAAGCTGACGACGCGGCGCACGTAGCCTGGGATATCGCGGATACGGGCATCATCTTCGGTGACGACTTCTTCTTGGCCGTCGGGGTTGAGGATGTTGTATGTGGCTTTTGTGTCGCTGGCCTGTTCGGCGTCTTTGCTGAGCCTGAGCGTATCGCTGTCTTGGTCGGTGAGGAGATTGGCGGCTTTCTTTTCATCCATGGCCACGACGATGGGGGCGTCGGTCGAGTCTGGGTCTGAATCTTGACGATGCAGCTTTTCTTCTGTTTTGTACGTGAGGGGAACGGGCTGGACTTGGACTGCCGCTGCTGCCGCCGCGTTAGACATGTTGAGCTTGTCGGGGTCGTCGCGCGGGCGGGGTGACGCCATGATGTGGTGGTCGAAGACTCGAAGGACTCAAGGAGTGACACGGACGAATTGAGTCTTGACCAGAGGAGCGATGGGGATTCTACAGTCGGAAACACAAAGGTGGGACTGCCAAGTTATTTATTGTAACACTCGTGTCGCGTCATCGTCGTGGTTTTGAAAGCCGGCTGGGGCTTCCGTTCTGTGTTCCAGTGCCATCATTCGTTGGGACGATAAGAAATGCGATGGCCCTTGGTGGAGAAAGGGTAGCACGCCATCACTTGGATTCTCAGTAGTAATGCGGAGTACACAAAGGACAAAAGCTCCGGCCACCGGCTCATATCTTATCGCGTGTCATGGCACATGCCGGCGGATGCCGCCACGAGATGACGCTAGATGTGTGCGGGACCGGGTGATGGAGAGGAAGGACTCGAAGGAGGAAGTGAAATTCCTGCGAGCGTAACTTGACCGCCAACGCCGACAGCGTACCTAAGTCCTCGTCCGTGAGGAAGCCATTATTTATCAATCACCAGACTTACACAGCAAAGGCGCCTTGTTGCCGCAAAACTAGTTCATGATGCAGCATGCTATTCCCGTGATACATAGGTACGTGACACCTCTATTAGGTAGAAAAACTAAAAAAAAAAAAAAAAAAAAAAAAAACGCCCCGCAGAGTTTTAGTCGGCAGCCGGCAGGGAAGGGAACTTGAGGGCCCTCCCGTTCCGCTTTGGGGTATTTCGACTGCTTAGAGGAAATGGCGTCATTCGGAAAGTGGGGATGTGGAATTGGCGAAGACTTTCTGAGGTTGAAGTTTCGCCCTTTTTTAGGTCCCGCCTCGGTCTCCGTGACATGGGGTTGAGTGTCTGGTTGGTTGACATCCGGACAGAGGTTATCCCCATGACTCCATGGACCATGAGGTCAAGACAAACTGATCCGGGCTGAAAAATTCTTTTACTGGTGGGTTCACTGGGTTTGTGCTCAAAGTGAAGATGTCGTTGAATCTGATGACAAAGACTGTCCCATGCCCGCGGGTACTCATGCGCTGCGGTGGCGTGGAGGTATCAACAAAGAAGAGGGCGAGAATTCTCCGTAGATCCAGCGCCAAAAGCTGACACAACTTCCACATTCAAAACGCCAAAACGCCAAAACGCCAAAACGCCAAAACGCCACGAGATGTCTCATGGCTGTCGCTATCAGACCGCACGCTGTTGAAATTGCGGATGAAAAAATGATTGAGTTCCGGGGCAGCGCACAAATTGACGCGTCGTCGTCAGGCCACAATTGGTGGACACACGTGCAAGTCTAGTACATAGGTCTAAGGTGCCTAGAGCGAGCTCACAACATGCACGACTTGTCTTCTTTACTCTGTACGGAGTATGTACCTAGGTAGAGATACCTACGCATGTTGCTGAAGCGTACGTTTCGAGATGCATTTACTCCGTACCGAGCTACTGCAGCAGTGCAGATGCCTACTCCGTAAGTCTTGGACGCTAAGACGGACCTCCAGGTACCTGGTCATTGAGCAGCAGTGAGATACGTACCGTAAAGGATGATAGGCTGGCAAAGATTGAGCCACGCAGTCGGTCTGATGGGCATTTGGAAGATGCCTCCGGACTTGAACTTGAGGCGTTGATCATCAGTATACATACATAGGTACATAGTGGCAGGCCGCAGGAGGGCTGTGGCTGCCGAAGTCTCCGAGACAGGGATGCTGCGCACGTTGTGGCACCATTCAAGTGCTGTATGACGGGGGGCTTGGACTCTTGGGAACCATCTGGTGTAACAAGCTGCAACAAAGAGGAGTGTTGTGCTGCGTGCAGAAACACAGAATCAATATTGGGGACATGTACAGATAGCTGCAAGGGCTCCGGCAGAACATTTTGGAACAAACGCGGTTGGTGACCCATCCGAGCATGTACGGACTCCGGGGTATCTCATACAGGTACGTACCTATGTACATATGTAACAGAGCAAGAAAAAAGAAGGAGAATGGTGGGTCACGTAGTACCAGGATCAAACAAAATATAGAGTCAATGGCAGTCCAAATCAGACTCCAAGTGACTCAAAGAAAACGAGAAGAAGACATGACTGAATTTCAGTGTAGATCTAAGCTAAGAGCGTGAAGATGAAGAGTTTAAATACATGAAGCCCTCCGAAGGCCATCGAAGACGAAAGGACAAGACAAACCGCGGTGCAATCAATTCTCGGGAGAACGCGATCTTTCTCTTTCTTGGCCATGTCGGCCTACGTGTACAGGCAAAGCACACGTGAGCCCATTTCTTCCATCTCCTGATGCCAGGAGTAACGTACATATTCAAGCCGAGGAAGCTACCGAGCAGAAAGGAGCACGCGTCATCCACGATCAGTCATTATTCATCACCGACACCTGCCGCATCACAATGTACCCAGAACAGAGCGAAGCGGCCTGTTCAGTCTCACAATGCTTGGCTACTGGCAGAGGTATGTATGGTGCGAACGAAGCGCCGAGCTATAGATATCGCCAAGTAATCTGCACCGAGGGCGGAATGGACAATGGACGAAAGAATGATAGATATGTAGGACTGCAAGAGCCACAAAATCAGCGTTTCTGTCGGATATGCCTGTGAGACTGCACAAGTATAGGTGCACCGTGCACTGGCGTAAAGCAATGTCAGCATCTTGACAGTGCACTAATTAGTAAAGACTCACCATTATGATGCGAATGACCACCCTTATTTGGAGGACCACAAACACATTGTAGAGATACATCGGGAGCCAAATAACCTGGAGGCAGACGAAGTTGGACAAGTATATTGTTCGCGCCATCAACAACATCTTACTAGATAACCAATTGAGATGAACTTGGCCACGCATTGGTAGGTAAGATATTGTTCCTCGACTTTATTTGGCTCCTGATACATCGCTGAAATGCGTTTGTGGTCCTCCCAATAAGGGTGGCCATTCGCATCATTATGATGAGCCTTTCGTGCACCTTCAAGACGCTGACATTGCTTTACGCCAGTGCACCTATATTTAGGCAGTTTGACAGGCATATCCGATAAGAATGCTGACTCTGTGGCCCTTGCAGTCCCGCGTCGTGTAGTATTGTATTGCATCTAGGTATGTTAGTGTGTTGATGCCTGAGCACAGAGACCTTACTCATAGCGTTCCAAGGCTCTGCCAGATCGTCCATGTCTATTCCCCTAGTGTCAATGACATATGAAAATCCGTTCTCAGCGGAGATCGGAAAATCCGGAATGGCAGATGCAAAGTGCACCGTTTCAGCACAGATGGCTTCTGGATGCATGCCGGCCCTAAAACGCTCAACGTAGGCGGAGAGGAGGTGAAGATTCAAAGTCGCATGGCTGAACTCATCGCCCTATAACTCGTTAACAACCTAACAGATCAATTCTCCCATTTAAACACTTACGTCGACATATTCAATCTCCACGACGACCTCAGTGCCGTCCTCAAATACCTCAGTACCGTCCTCAAATTCTGCATCAAACAAAGTGCGATCGCATGTCATCTAAAACTGGTAAAGTGGGACGGATGGACTAATTCGTTCGGAACATATATTTGTGTATGGGAGTGACGGGAGGATCGTTGACAAGTCAATTTTGTGAACAATGTGAAGAAGGACGAGAGAAGAAGAAGAGGGGACGCATGCGGGTGTTTACATAAGTATTTATGGCTCGCGTGTTTCGCGCCACTGAGCCGAGTATGTACTCTGTATGTACCTACTATGTAGGGGGGTTTAGTTTAGTCAACCCTCCCGTCTGGATGTGTCTCACTAGGTGGGTAAACTAAACCCCCCTAGGTTGAGACGGTCAGGTCCAGTTTCTCTATCCTCCCTGCATTCGCAACTTCTCAGCGGACGGCACCATCTCTTCAAATCAGATGCTGACAGTCTTTCTCATCTGTATTGAATTGCTCATCACAGTAAACATACGCGCAAGCTCGCATAGCCCAACAATACATCTTCAAGCCTGCTTCGACTGCAGTCCACGCTTTCAGGAATCCCGTAATTCACGTTCACTGGACAACAAAACCCTTCGACTTCTTCCTCACGACTCAGCGAACTTGGACGTGAGATAGGATCGCCAACGCGGCCTAGCACCGTTTTCAGCACCATGTACTACGAGTGCGGCATATGTGATCGCGCCTTTGCGACCTCGCGTGCCCGCACCCAGCACGCCAACAGCACCGGCCATCACCCGCAATACGACTGCGACTACTGCGACGATGAATTTTACGACAGCGATGAAGAAGCGGACCACAAGGACAGCTATGGCCATTGGAGCCCAAACATCAAATGTGAGACGTGCAGTCTCTTGTTCCGTTCCGACGCCGAAGCCAATCGCCATATGCAACAACACGGGCACTACAAGAACTATTGCAAGGCGTGCGACCGGCACTTTAGGAACGAAAATAACCTCAGGCAGGTGAGTATATAGGAAAGCAAGAGCAGGACAAAGACATAATAGGGGCCCCCTCTCCATCCCTGATAGATACTCCTTTCCATTCTTCAAGTATGGAAAGAAAAGCAAGGCCGCCAAGTTAGGAGGCGCTGACGACTTGGGGGCGGCCTACCAGCACCTGAACTCCCGTGTCCATCGAGGCCAGAATATGCAATGCCCATTCTGCAAAACCGCCTTCACGACAGCAAGCGGTGTAAGCCACCATCTCGAAACAGGATCGTGCCCTCGTGCGCCGTCTTTGAACCGGGAGACCCTTCTTCGGGCCATCCGTGAGCGCGACCCCGGGGGGCTCATCACCAACAAGATGATTGGGTGGCGTGACGAGCAGGTTGGTCAATATGAAGCGACCAGTAGAGCATGGAACGGCATGTTCTGGGAGTGCTATCTCTGTCATTCTGAATTTTCCAGCAAGGTCGGTCTGAATCAGCATCTCAACTCGCCACGACACAAGGACAAGGTGTACAAGTGTCCCAACAAGAGAGGTGGATGCGAAAAGGTCTTTGTGTCTCTCGCGGCTCTCTTTAGCCACTTGGAGAGCGAGACTTGTTCCTTTATGCGATTCGAACAGGTGCAGCAGCAGGCTACTCGGATCTTGGACAGTGGCAGGATGATCTCAAACTAGGCCGACGCTCTTGCAGTTCTTGGCCCAGTCGAGACTCGAGGAGCCAGACACTGCTCCTATTCAATTGTTTCCGGGTTTGTTTCAGTTACGATCGAAACGTGGATTGGCATGACTAGCTGACGGCCTCACGGTTATTCGCTTGGCTGTAATTCCTATCCATTGTTAACGCGACAGCGCTTCTCTTTTCCAATGTTTCCAGCCGCTTTGATTATGAATAGCCGTTACAATTTAGCTACTATTTCACGCAACGCGTTTTTTACCCGCGGAAACGCACGATCTCTCGCTGTCGTTTTTACATCTATGAGGGTTGACGCTTAACAATCTCGGCGCCATATGGCTTTTTGGTCGTCCTCGTCAACATCATGCGGCTTGGGCCTTTCTCTGAAATCTTGCATGATGACCGAATGCCTGTTTGGGTGGAATGCCGGTGTGTCACCTCCTCTTATCCTGTGGGGGAAATTTTAATTTTTACGGCCTTCTAAGCCGTTCAAGGCGCGGTCAGGCGTGAGCAGAACGCCAACCTAACTTCTCCAATGGCGAAAACATGACCATGATACTCTTCTGGAGTTGCGGAAAGAACAGACTACCAACTGCATGTTGTGCTGCGAGAAAAGACTCAGCACTGCCACCAGAGGCATGAAAGGCTTGCAGAATAGAAAACTAGGCCAGTCAGTGCCTGATTCTCATTCTTCTTCTTCTTCACTGCACACTCAATTCACAAAGTCATGCTTAGAGGCGCCACTTCCTAGTTCGAGGAAATGATCACTGCATCGGAGATGCACTGTTCAGGGTGTCAATGTATCCTTCGCGAAACCCCAACTGGTTCTGTCTCCTCGTGTTCCCTGTCCTTGTTGCATTCACTGGCAACTGCACTGCGTTTGATAGACTGAGACAGAACATTGTAGAAAATACCAACGCTCCTCTGCCGGAGCAAACGAGAACCTTCGGTCCGTAGCTCGACTTCCGAGTGCAGGCCCCGGATATTAGCACATGCATCATGGATTGATAGATAGCATGATTCTTGACACTTCTTTATTCTGATTTACACAACTTTTCGTTTGGGTGGCTTGATGGTCATTGGTCGCCTTTTCGTCTACGCGGATTGCACAGCCGAGTGCTTCCCATTTCGAGAAAGGTTCCAACAAATAGAGCACAAACGCAGATGCCAGTCGTTTGTATTCAACAGAATCTGAGAAGACGGGTGATTCACTCGTCTGGCATCCGGACCAGCGTGCACTTCCCGCAATATGATTGACAAAGGTATAAGAAGCCACGTTGGAACGATCCAAAATCATGGTTGCTCAAGCTACGGGCAACTGACACGTTCTTCTATCTTCTACCATCGTTCTATTCCCACCGTTCATTGAAAACAAGCTATCAGCAATCACGTCAGCCATCACATAAACATCCACATCAGCAATAATGACCGTTGCACTTCAGTCCAGAGATCATCGCAACCTCCTCGACATCATCGACAGGCTGCGATCCAAGGGCATCAGCCGGTATGTGGATCTCCCCCAAATCGTCGTCTGCGGTGACCAGTCCGCGGGAAAGAGCTCCGTCCTTGAAGCTATTTCCGGAATGAGCTTCCCGTCGAAAGACAACTTGTGCACCCGGTTCGCTACAGAGTTGATCCTGCGTCGCCATGATAGTCAAGCTATCAAAGTCTCCATCATCCCCGGCCCCGATTGTTCCTCCGAGGACAGGGAACGCCTCAGTGATTTCAGTGCCGACATCGATATCGATGCTCCTGATATCGGCAGCGTGGTTGAGAAAGCCAAAGAGGTCATGGGTCTTTCCGAAACAAAGGTATTTAGTACAGACGTCCTCCGCGTGGAACTGTGTGGCCCGACGCAGCCACATCTCACCATGGTCGATCTTCCCGGCTTGTTCAGGGCCGGCAATCGCGATCAGTCTGTCGACGATGCCGAGACTGTGAGGAACTTGGTTCTCGGATACGTGAGAAGCCCTCGAAGCATCATTCTGGCAGTCGTTTCGGCCAAGAGCGACTTTGCTCTCCAGGAGATTACCCAAATGGCACGAGAGGTCGATCCAGAGGGTAACCGTACACTGGGATTGATCACCAAGCCAGATGCCTTGGATGTCGGCTCTGACAGTGAAGCATCTTACGTGAAGTTGGCCCAGAACAATGATGTCGTTTTCCGACTTGGGTGGCATGCGTTAAAGAACAGAGATTTTAAGATGCGAGACGCTTCATCTGCCGAGCGAGATGCAGCAGAGGCACGCTTCTTTTCTTCCGGCATCTGGGCTACATTGGACCCCTCCAATCTTGGCGTGGGGACATTGAAACCCCGACTGAGCGATGTATTGAAGAACCAGATTCTTCAGCAGCTTCCAGATCTCCTGCATGATGTCGAGTTCGAGATTGACGCCTGTTCAAGTATCATGAAACGGCTGGGCACTCCGCGCAGCAGTGCCAACGAGCAGCGCAAGTACTTGCTTAAAGTAAGTCGCGAGTTCACGAGTCTCATGAAAGCGGCCATCAACGGCGAATACAACCATCCCTTCTTTGGCAGCGCGAAGACCGACGAGGGGTATAACAAACGATTACGAGCCAGAGTTCAGAACACTTTGGCCGACTTCAAGGAAGCCATGCGCGAGAGGGGCGAGCAGAGAAAGATCGTCGACGAGGATTCTTCCGAGTCTGTCCTGGGTTACGGTGCTCGAAAAGTGATGCGTTCAGATTACATTGGTGAGGTTCAACAGTTGATGGAACGCAGTCGAGGCTGTGAACTTTCTGGTACATTCAACCCCCTCATTGTTGGCGAGTTGTTTGCCGATCAATGCCAGCCATGGAAGAACCTGGCTTCGGAAACCGAGAAGAGAGTCTTGCAGGCGGTAGACGAAGTCGAGCATGAAATCGTAGATTACATCACCATCAAGGAGACAGCACCCGCCATCTTGCAGATGCTGAGGGGTGGCACAGATATGCTGAAGAAGGCGCTGGGCGAAAAGCTCAAGGAGTTGCTTCAGCCACACTCAGACGGGCACCCCATCACGTACAATGACTATCTCACAGACACAGTGAAACGGGCTCAGGATGAGAGACGAAAGCGTAGGCTGGAGACGGAAGTGAGCCATCTGGTTCGACACGACTTTTTCGTGGCTAGCTCCGGGACGGGCAGAATCGATGTGGGATCTATCGTCGATAAATTGAACGAGAAAATGGACTCCGATATGGACTCATTCGCAAGTGAAATGGCGATCGACTATATGGAAGCGTACTACGAGGTAAGAGTGACAATATATTTGCCCCAACACCGCAATCTCCGATAAAATTTCTATACTAACACCACCTTTAGGTCGCCATCAATAAATTCATTGACGACGTCAGTGTCTTGGCCGTGGAGCAATGCCTCATTTCCAAGCTCCCGGATCTGTTCCCGGATGACATTTTGTTCGACTTCAAAGACGAGGACATTGCACGACTTGCAGGCGAGACCGAGGCCGCCTCCAAGCAACGAGAGAAGTGCAACCAGAAGCTTGCTCTTCTGGAAGACGGGAGGAGAGACCTCATGAATCTCGCCATGAAGGGATCGTTGGACTCAGGTGAGACTCCCTGCAAGCACCAAAATCTGGTCGAAACTTGATGCTCAACTGACAAATAGCGTCAAAGACGATGGTGATGTGATATCGAGTGCTTTCGGTGCGAATGAGCGACGCGGCGAGAACGTCGGAAGTGATGAGATGCCTCTATCAAGCCCCTCCACCGGACCGAATATCAAGGCGGGAGACGGTTGTTCGGAAAGCTCAGAGGCGTCGGCGGCTGAGGAGGTTCCTGGCAAAGAAGAGACGCCCTGGCACCCCCCCATGACATTTGCTGACATGTTTGACCCGGAAACACCCGTTCCCGGATCTGAGAAGATGAAGACGGACAAGAAGACGAAAAAGGGCAAGAAGAGATCGAAATTGGGCAAAGGTGCAGCTTCTAAGCCTAAGAAGGAGAGCATATGGTAGGCTGGACTGAATGGACAAGGAAGGATATGTTGCTTATTGGCTTTATATTTTGCACTTGATTTTGCCATGTATGACGCTTAAGACGAATTGGTAGATCGAATTCCCTTCCCTTCATTTGTACACTGTCTATTTGCCGGTGAGTCGTGACTAATGCAGTAAGAGCTCAACGGAGGAGTTTTTGAACTGCTGGAAATGATTCCTGTAGATTTAATTGAAGCGCATATCAATCGAATCGAAAGCTATCATTTCACTACTGGACTTAATCGAAAAGTTTAATCTGCTCCGCGACCATGACGCCGCCAACACATGTAGGACACCAGCAAGCGAGGGAGCTCCTTTGGAGACTATGTACTACTTGTGACGGCTACTCTGTTGCAGCTCTGACCGTTGCGCTGTACCTATATATTCCACACTAAACCGGTTCCTATCAGCTTAGTGTTCTAACTTCTGACCTTTTGGTCGGGTCGGTAGGGGTATCCGATTCCTCACACTATTGTCACACGAATGTGTACACATGACCCGCCAGAAAACAAAGGACAAGACGAAAGACAAAAAAGGGTGAGCGGCAATCCTCACAGGATTCCGTAACGTTCTACCGCGAACGAAAGGCACAAGCCAATGGAAGTCCTCATGACCCCCAAAGGCCTCAACCAAAGAAGAGAAATGAGCGTCGTGGCGAGGACTCTGGAAGTGATGCGACGCCTCCATCAAGCCCTTCCGTCGCATCGATCGTCAAGGTGGAAGACGATTGTCCGGAAAGTTCAGAGGCATCGGTGGCTGAGCATTGAGGAGGTCCATGATCCAGAAGAAGCCGCCCCGAACTCCCTTGACACTTGCTCAATTGTCTGGCTTTTCGGTTTCCACCCGTTTCCACATCTTGGAATACTAAGACGGTCAAAAAGACGAAGAAGAACAAGAAGAGATCGAACATGTGCAAAAGTGCGGGATCTGAGCCTGAAAAAGAGAGTATATGGTAAGAATGACCTGGATGTGAGAATGACCTGTTGTTTGTTGGCTTCATTCGCACTTACTTTTGCCGCGTATGACGCTTTAGAGGAATTCACATGAGTCTGAACGGTGTTCAGCAAGAGCTCAACGGGGAGTTTTTGAATTGTTCAAGAAAAATTGCTGTGGATCTAGTTGACGCGCAAGCCAACTTTAAAGAGCTTTCATTTCACTGCACTTGATCGAAAATTTTTATCCTGCTCCGCGAACCATAACGCCGCCAACGCATGTAGGACATCAGCAAGCGAGCCCTGGTCACCCATCCCCATCCCTCTTCGAGTCTTCGACGACTTCTTATCTTCACGAAGAAGAAAACCCAGCCCCACTAAAAAAATACAGGAAGGAGCTCGGATGCCTGATTGGGAAACACGCTGAACGGTGATTGGTACATACATAGTTTAGTTTACTCCGTAGTGTTGGCGGCACCCGAGTCATGCGGCAGGCCACGCAAGTTCAAGCATCACGAATCACGATTCACCACCCACCCATGTGCTTCTCTGGGGCCGCCTCTTGCTCAAGGAGATGGCGCGGCTGATTTGTTGTGAGAAATCTCCCGACGTACTAGCACTCGCTTGTTGTGTTGTGAGTCGTGACTACTCTTCCGGGACGGGTATTCGCATCTTGATTGTGAGAATCGGATATCCCTCCCGATCCGCCCAAAAGGCCAGAAGTTGGAACACTAAGCTGGCAGGAAATCGGCTTAGTGCGGAATAGGTATAAAGTGCACTGCAGTGCAACGACACTGACCGTCACATTGATGGACAGGTTGTGGCTGCCTGGAATGCCGCGCTGGTGGTACACGACCGCATGCTGACACACAGGGTTGAAACTTGAGGGTTTATAACAAAAAAGAGGCCAAAAAGGCCTTGCCATCATTATGATACAGTAGATAGTACAATGTGTTAGGTACATCATATGATACAAGCAAAGTAACTTGAGCCGCTTCGTGTCTCTAAGCGGAGTTTACCGTGTCTTTAAGAAGAGTTTACCGTGTCTTTGCCACCCATTCCGCGTAGGCTTCGCTCAATTCACACCGCAGGGAATTCAGCAACCGCCTCACTCATAGACTGCGCCGCATACTGCTCCATCTCCTCCAACCGCTGCGCCAACGAGGCATCATACGGCGGCGCATCCATCATGCCCATCACAAACGGACCCTGAGCGCCCCACGCGAGCCCATGCAGATGTTCTTGCATCATAACGAGCAGCTCGTGCGTGCTCTCATCGGCATACAAGCCCGCCGCGCTCATCTCCTGCAAGATATCCAGCGCTGCGGCCGCATCGCCGAACCGCATCCAGTGCATGCGCGCGAGGCGAGTGTAGAACGGGCTCGACACACCGAGAACGTACGATGGAAGACCCAGGCTTTTGACCCGAGGCAAGATTTCGAAGGCGTATTCGGAAGGACGTGCAAACGCTGTGTCGAAGAGGGTGAGACCGCCATCGATGAAGTGTGTATACAGCGGACCGTGGACGTCCATTGAGCGTTTTCTATCGGTGGCCTCGGCGGCGGGGGGCGGATCGTCGGTTTTCGCGGCAGATTTGCTTTTTCGACCCTTTGACTTCTTTTTTGGTTCCTTTGCAATACCAAGTTGGGCGGGTAGTGAAAAGACTTCCGCTTCCATGACGTGCCAGAGGGCGGCATCGGTGTCGCAGGCCTTCATGAGGGCATCTACCCTCTCGCGCTCTTCTTCTCGCAAGCGCTGGTACTTGGCTCGCTCTTCCCACTTGGCTTTGTCGGCTTCATCCAGCTCAATCATCCTGCTAGTCCCCAGGCTGCTACCGGGGTTGGGCTCCAGCTCGTACAGGCCGAGGGCGATTTGGGCAGCCGAGCGCAGGGACGATGGATAGCGACTTAAGAATTTTTCTCGAAATTCCTGCACACGAGCTTGCTCGACGAGGGATCTTGCCATCCCTTTTTTTGCTTCCCTCGCCTCGAATGGCGGTGATGTTGACGGCGGTGTAGTGGTTGCAGATTTGGCGGGACGCTTCTTGGCCAAGGGCATGCGGCTTTGGGCGATCTCGTCGAAGATGCCCTTGAATATTTCGGCTTCTGATGGCGTTATCGTGGAGACCTTTTCCGCAGTGACATCGTTGTCTGTGCTTTCTTGTGGTCTGTTGTCGTCCCATTCAAAGGGAATTGTTTCGTCCATTTTGCGCGTCGCGCCCCGTCGGGCTGGAACATGGACGAGTCGGGCGAATCGATAAACATTTCGGGTGCGAACGCTGCCAAATGCTCGTTGTATCGTCCTTGTTTGATACAAAAACGGCAGAACAGTAGATGACATGTCTGCGATTCTCTGCTCACACGGATCGATATCGTTTGATGGTTCGCCAAGACGTGGAATGTTTCCAGGTGAAAAAGGCTTGAGAAAAATTGCGGAACCTGATTCTTACCTGAAGAGTGACTGTCGGCTAAAAGTCGGGTTGTAGGCGGCACAAAGTCCGATACGATTTTCTCTCCGGGTTTATGCGCGTCGCGCCGCGGAACTTTGGCGCCAAACTCAATTAAAACCTAGTTGAGTCGCGAGTCGCAACATAATTACGCGACGACCGCTAGTTCGGCATCGGCGATCGCCACCTTCGTTCAGAACTGCGAAGCTGTCGTCGAAGCATCTGTGAATGACTGCCGCTTGTGGCCATCGAAAGCAAAACCACCCAATTGCTTCAGCTCTTGGCTATTTTACTCGAGGAGACTGCCTTAAGTTCGATTGTCGCTCCCTCCACTTGCCCCGATTTCAGTACTTGCTTCGAACGCACACCAAGATGCCCGCCAAGAAAGAGCCAACAGAGATGAGCGCCTTTGAGCGCAAACGCTTGGAGAACATCGAAGCGAATCGCGCCATCCTAAAAGACATCTCCGCGACTGCCAAGAAAATCATACCAGCCAAGACAGCGCCCACGACCGCGCCCAGACGCAGCAGACGCTCCGAACCGATCAAGCGCGAGACCCCTCGACCTACGCGCGTGAGCTCGCGGCTGGCTGGCTTGGAGGCAGACAATGAGACGCTGAAGCGCAAGCTCGAGATAGAAACCGAGCACCAAGCGCAGGAGGCCAAGGCGAAAAAGCTGCGTGTCAACCATGATCTCAATCTTGGAGATATTGCCGTCGAGGGGAAGAGATGGGCTGCTGGCCTGAACAGCGTGCAGGGCATCGTTCGAGGCGCGCAACCTGGCGTCCGGACTTTCACAGAGGACGACATCAAGGAGACGACCGATCAGTCGCTCAAGGAACTGCGGCAGAGGATGGGTGGTCTTACAATGTATGAGCAGTGGGCTCCGAATGGTAAGTTTTGCTCTTGCGCTGTCCTGCGCGCCGTCTACTGCTGCACCAGTCAAGTCAACCTTGTCTTTATCATGCAAACAAACAAAAAACTAACTATTTCGATCAAAAAATCAGACATCAAAATCACACCCCAAAGGGTATACGCGCTCGGCTTCCATCCAACAGAAGACAAACCAGTCGTGTTTGCCGGCGACAAGGAAGGCACCATAGGCTTATTCGATGCCTCCCAGACACCCACCGAGCTGGACGACGACGACGACGACGACGACGACAATGGGAATAGTCTTCCCGAAATAGCAGCATTCAAGACACACTCACGCACCATCACCTCCTTCGTCTTTTCCCCAACCGATTCAAACGCAGTATATACATCGTCCTACGATAGCTCCATCCGGAAAATGGACCTCGAAAAGGGCACGTCTGTGCAAGTTTATGCGCCGTCAGACATGGACACCGACATGCCCATCTCGGCCATGGACATGGCCCATTCGGAGCCTCACATGCTGTTCTTCTCCACCCTCGACGGCGGTGTCGGCCGCGTCGACATCCGGGCCCCCGCCGATAGCCAAGAAATCTGGACGCTCTCAGAGCAGAAAATCGGTGGTTTCTCGCTGCATCCGCTGCAGCCACACCTCCTAGCGACCGCCTCGCTGGATAGAACACTCAAGATATGGGATCTGAGGAAAATCAGCGGCAAGGCAGACCTGCGGCGTCCGGCGCTGCTGGGGGAGCATGAATCGCGGCTCAGCGTCTCGCATGCCTCGTGGAGTCCGGCAGGCCACGTCGCGACGTCATCGTACGATGACACGGTCAAGATTTATGACTTTACTGACGCGGCGAGCTGGGAGCCTGGACACGAGATAGGCGAGACGGCGATGGAGCCCGCGCATAGGGTTGGGCATAATAACCAGACAGGGCGGTGGGTTACGATTCTGAAGCCTCAATGGCAGAGGCGACCGAATGATGGGATTCAAAAGTTTGTTATTGCCAACATGAACCGCTTCGTGGATGTATTTGCCTCGGATGGGAGTCAGTTGGCGCAGTTGGATGGGGAGGGTATCACGGCCGTGCCAGCGGTGGCGCATTTCCATCCGACGATGGATTGGGTCGCGGGGGGGAGTGCGAGTGGGAAACTATGTTTGTGGCAGTGAGCACTGAGAGCGCATGAAGAAGTTTGGGGGAATATCAGCGTATACAATGGAGGCGTATCTGATTGAGGTCGGGGAAAAGGTGGCATGGGACAGATCCAGGGCACTTTATTTACTTGCATAGCTGGACAAAGCTGTAGCGTTGATTTTCCAAGGTCGCTTCACTTTGCTATGAAGGGCAGGTCTCGGTCTGGTCTGGAGTTACTGGAGCGGAATACTCTATTGGGCTTGAGCCGAAGTAGATTCCGTCGAAAGCGCGATGGATGTCACTGAGGCTACGCCGGCCTGCGCAGAAATAAGGTTCACCAGTTATTATGCATGCCATGTGGGTAGGTTGGGCGCATGAATACATACATCCAACACCCCTCATGTGTCTTCCTCCAGGATGTGGATGTAGATGCAACATAGAGCTTCGCCTGCACACGATGCTCAATTACATATCAGGTGCCATCAACCCTCCTTCAACTGCGGTAAGCTTGACGTGTCGGCCCCTCGAAACTCCAATCACGACATGAGGTATTTATGAGGAAAGGCCCCGCTCGGCCTGACCAGGTTATATTAGGCAGATTGCTGGTTTCTCTCCTGAAAATATTTTATCTTCTAAACACTTAATAATAATAATAAATAATATCTTCTAAACATGTCTACAGAACCTCAAGTAGACGACCAGAGGCTACCTCAGGCCGACGGCGACCTAATTGCCGCAGAGGACGTTCCTGTAAGCCTGGGTCGCCGCAGAGACTCATTCATGGTTCACTCAGCATTGAGTCAGAGTGAATAACACAGGAGACTAACAAGATCCTGAGGCTTATGATCAAAGTGACATCGATTCCGTCTTTTCCGAAGCGTTTGTGCACCTCGCAATCCACACATCATTCCCATCTCCTGACGATACGCCGCAGTCAAAGTTCCACCAAATCTCTTGCATCCAGCATCCTCGAATATCGTCAAATCCATGGCCGTACCTATCATAGTGATAAGTTTACGACAAGTTATATCCTTCCCAACGACGATCAACAGCTCCAATCGGAGGAATTATGGTTCGAGTTACCACGAGCCCGCATTCTTGGCAGGATCGTGCGCTGATGCTGAATCTTAGCCACCATTACATGAAGATCCTTTTCGACGACCAGCTATTCCTGGCGCCGCTCGAGATACATAAGATCCACGTAATTGACTGCTGCCGCTGGGCGCTTTCAGACCTCACTGGAGGATCTCTTCTTCCTCAATAAAAAATCGGTAACTAATTGGGCGAATGTTCTTAGCGGGTGCTTGACGTCGGTACAGGATCCGGTAAGTAATGACCGAGATTTCACTACATACGACTGTCGCTGACCGATTCATAAGGTACCTGGGCAATGTATGGGCCCAGGAACCTTGAAAACATATCTTCATGTGCTCACAAAGTTGAACAGTGAATTCGCCGACCAGTTTCCAAATGCTTCGGTCACTGGTACAGACATCTTCCCTTGTCAACCGGAGTGGGTTCCACCGAATGTTCGCTTCGAAATTGACGATGCCACACTAGAATGGACATGGGACGCCAACCATTTCGACTTTATTCACATTCGCTACATCTTGGGTGGTATCCAAGACTGGACAGCCCTCTTTCGAGAAGCCTACAGATGCTGCGCGCCAGGAGGATGGGTCCAGTCTGTCGAAATTGATGTTGATTTTCGAAGCGATGACGGGTCTACTGAATTGGAACCTGTTCTTGCCTCGTATGCAGATCTCTTCCGAGAGGGCGGCAAAATCATGAATCGTTGCTTCTTTGTGCAAGAAATACAGCGTCAGGCATTTGACGAGGCCGGCTTCGTCGACAAAAGGGAAATTCGATACAAAGTATGTGCTATCATCTGCCATCTCAGATCTGTCACCTTAGGAAGTCCACGAGGGAACTGACTCGTCACTAGGTTCCTATGGGTCCCTGGGCAAAGGATCCTAAACTCGCTGAAATTGGGCGGTTCGCTCGGGCCACTCTGGAGAACGATCTTCAAGGTAACGCATCAGCAATCCCCTCTCTCGCAGAGTACGAAGCTGGAAAAAGGCTTACGTCTGGTCATTAGGCTACACCCAAATGGTCTGGCATAACGTCCTTCAATGGCCAGCAGACGAATACCATGTGTGGCTCGCGCATCTGCGCAAGGCTATCCGTAATCCCAAGGTCCACAGCTACATGATTGTACACATTGTTTACGGACAGAAGCCAAGGTGATTCGACGGTTGCATAGTACCCTCGAGCAGTCAAAGGGACTCTTCTATTTCATAGCACCTCGAAATATACTCTGTAGATACATCGCTTCGTTGCTGCTACATACCTTGTCTGTGATATCCGCTGTCGGCGTCTTCCTCTGTTTTCATGGCCGGGATGTACCATCTCTTTCCTGTCACGGTCTGTACAGTGCCGTCTGTGCAGGAGTGACAATGCACTATATATCCGTGATCGAGCTGCTGCCATACAACTTGGTCACTTGACCGTTTGGGCGGAACGGGTGGTTATGCGTTTCTCACATTTCCCACCCCTCCCCGTCCGAAGCCACGCTCCCCGATGACCAAGGAACTGTTGCTGCGCGTCCTCGACCCCAGCGCCATGAGAGCTGAAGCCCCCTCAGACGCGGTACAGTTCAACACCGCCTACTCCTTCGCATTCGGCGGTTTTATGCGCATGGGCGAAATAACTCACTCGGCCGAGACAGCATCCAGCTATTTCTTCCACGCAGCAAGGCCGATAAAACGAATCGAGGCGTCATCATCTTCATGGCGGCCACCGGTGACCTTGCCTGCCCAGTAAAGAACGCCCTCGCGCTCCTCAACGCCCGGTCCACTGCAGACCCAGCGGATCCTCTCTTCTCTCTTTCACGAGGCGGCTTCGAACGCGACCACGTCGTCGGCGCCGTCCGTCACCGCCTCACAGCCATCGGCCTCTCATCCATGCATATCACGGCTATAGCTTCCGACGCGGCGCCGCTCAGCATGCCGACAGAATGGGCCTCACTCGAGATCAGATCAGTACTATACGTCCGACACCAGCCACCTTTTTCTGTTACAACAACGATTTGCGCAAACCAATTGATCGACCAACAACATTGGGGTGTGAGCTTGGGGCCTTTCTTTCACGCACGATAGGCCTGCCAACGGCCTTGGGCACTCTCTCACAGTCATAGGCCAAAGGCACCCTCCGGGCGGCACCAGTCGGAAGCTTGTCCTGCGAAGAGCCACCACAGCGACTCTCGCCATCAGAGACCGACAGGCCCACATGCGGCTCACACCGCCCAAATACGCATTTTATCAAAAAAACTCGTTCTGCATCAGTGTTGGTGGAGTGAATGAATGGAAAAGTATTTATAGGAGGGCGAAGCCACACCCTCCTCACCTAGAAATCTTTCTTCCTTCACAACTCTCAACTCCGATTGCAGAACTCGTTCGATACCTCAAGCTCACTCACCCGCCACCCAGAGCTCTTTTGGTCTCCCCAACAATCCCTGCCTCTCGGCCACGATTCGGACAACCGCGCCAAGTAAACAGTTTTTGCTGTTGGTCGGTCAATTGGTTTGCGCAAGTTGTTGTTGTAAAAGAAAAAGGTGGCTGGTGTCGGAGATATAGTATGTAGGCTGGCAGGTCGAAGCATTCCGCTTTTATGATCTGGTCCTCGAACCGCATGCGGTAATCCTCAAACCGTTCCTTTGCCTTCTCTTGATCGAGTCCAACTCAATCCGGGCGCGATCGGCCGCCCCCGCGTCGCTGTAGATCCTGTTCAGGTACTCGAGGAAGTGTGCAGGGTTGTAGTTCAACGCGGAGCCATTGTTGTACTCCAGCGCCACCCTCCGCCAGACTTTTATTGACAGGGTATCGTTGATGTAGAATTATTGTCGTTCATGGTTGCCGATGAAGGCACTGTACGACCTCAGCTTCGAGATAATAGCCCTATGCCAAGACTTGAACATGGTCTCATCTCCGCCAAAAATGTGGTTGAAGGGCAGCGCCTTCCGGCAGGGGAGCATTGGTGCAGGTGCGGGTGTAGGTGTTGGTGTAGGTGGTGGTGCGGCTTCTCGTGCCGACGCAAGGTTGGCCAAATGTTGTTGTAGAGCACGCAACTGAATAGCATGTGTCTCTGCGGCGCCAGGCCGCCTTCTCCTGTTTCATTTGCTACAACTCAGTCTGGTACACCTCCATTTGAATCAAGATCTGTTGGAGGGTGACTGGGTTACTGTCGATTTGGATTGCTCATGGTGACGTCTGTTCCTTTCGATAAGTGTGACCTTTATTGAGTTGCAGCAACTGAAAAAGGAGAAGGCGGCCTCCGCAGAGACACATATGACTTAGATGGGTGCCCTGCAACAACAGTTGGCAAACCTTGTATCGGAGGAGAAGGCAGCCACCGCAGAGCGGTGCGACTGCAGACGAGCGTCAATAGTAATGTTGATAAAGATACAGAAGGAGGGAAGTTGAGGAAGAGGTCCTCTCTACAACCACAAGCCGTCCTGCGAGATTAGGTACCTAATTTCTTGTGCGTGGTCACGTGCCATCACAGGACACGCAGCGCCCCAGCCCCTCAAGAGAACTTGAGGCTCGAATCCATCAGACTGTCCCATCGGGGCCATGTTGGACCACGACATACACTGAGTTCGCACATGTATTTTGCCAAATTTTGCATGCGATACGATCAAAATCAAATACTGTATACATATGAGTATTTAATGGTGAATTTCGGGCGGCGACGTGACGGGGAGTGAGGTGATTTTGCGGTTTTTGTGGGGGCCACTGCACACAAGGTACCTAGGTACCTGGGCCTCTGTTCATTGATGCGAGAACAACTCCAAGTAAATGAGGTATGTATGTATGTATGTACATCGCAACTCCACTAGTAATGCGAGGTACCTATATATTGGCTAAAGTCTCGCCCATGGGTATCACCTAGCTTCTTGATTTCCCTCATGAAAATATTTGTTTTGGTCAAAATGTCTACAGCGCTTCAATTAGACGACCGGAGGCTACCACAGGCCGAGGGTGACCTGATTGTCGCAGAGGACGTTCCTGTAAGCCTGCGTCGCCGCAGAGACTCATTCACTTGGCACTGGGTCAGAGACTCAGAGTTAATGGCGCAAGAGAATAACGTGAATCTTAGGCTGATCATCAAAATGACATTGATTCCGTCTTTTCCGAAGCGTTTGTGCATCCCACAATCCACATATCATTCCGATCTCCTGACCGTCTGCCGCAGTCAAAGTTCCACCGCCTCCGTTGCATCCAGCATCCTCGAGTATCGTCAAATCCATGGCCGTACTTATCATAGCGATAAGTTCGCGACAAACTATTTTCTTCCAAACGACGACCGGCAGCTGGAATCGGAGGAGTTAAGGTTTCAGACAACCGAGCTCACATTCCCGGTAGAACCGCCCGCTGATGTTGAATGCTACCTAGACACCATTATTTGACGATGCTTTTCGACGATCAGCTGTTTCTGGCGCCTCTTGAGAAAGACAAGATCCACGTACGTGATTTCTCGGCCCTCTCACACATTCACTGGAGGGGTTTTTTTTCTTCTTTTTTTTTACTTCCTTTTTCTTCAAATAGGTAACTTATTGAGCGAATGTTCTTAGCGGGTGCTTGACGTCGGCACGGGATCTGGTACGTTGTAACCGGAATTTCGCCACACGTAAATGTTGCTGACCAGTTCCAAAGGTATCTGGGCAATGTACGATCAAAAGAAACTTGAAACTGTATTTTCGCGGGCTGACAAGGCTGAACAGTGAATTTGCCGACCGGTTTCCAAATGCTTCCGTCATTGGCACCGATCTCTCGCCTTGCCAACCGCAGTGGGTTCCACCAAATGTCAACTTCGAAGTAGACGACGCCTCACTCGAGTGGACCTGGAACGCCAATCATTTCGACTTTATTCACATCCGCTATATTTTAGGTGGTATTCAAGACTGGAAATCTCTCTTTCAAGAAGCCTACAGATGTTGCGCGCCGGGAGGATGGGTTCAGTCTGCCGAAGTTGATGGCCAGTTTTGTAGCGACGACGGGTCTACTGAACTAGAACCTATTCTTCTTGCCTCGTATTCAGATCTGTTTCGAGAGGCCGGCAAGGTATTGAACCGCTCTTTCTACGTGCAAGAGATACAGCAACAAGCATTCGATGAGGCTGGCTTCGTCGAGCAAAAGGCGATTCGATACAAAGTACGTGTTGAACTTGGTTCTCTTCAGAAGTCCATGAAGACCCGAGAAAACTGAGCCTTCACTAGATTCCTATTGGTCCGTGGCCAAAAGATCCAAAACTCGCCGAAGTCGGGCGTGTTGTTCGAGCGACTATGGAGAATGACTTAGAAGGTGGGCAATTCCGGGTTCCCTCTTTCCTATGTTTGTGCCGTTCTAACCTCTGTTCATTAGGTTACACACAGATGGTGTGGCACAATGTCCTCCAAAGGCCAGCAGACAAATACCAGATGTGGCTCGCGACTCTGCACAAGGCTATTCGTAATCCCAAGGTCCACAGCTACATGATTGTACACATCGTTTACGGACGGAAGCCAGGTGATCCGGCCGTTGCATAGTAACGTCTAGCAGTCAAAGGGAGTCAGGGACTCTTCTATATCTATCCCGATTCCATTTGGCCTCAAAATCTACTCTTGTGAATACATTGCTTCATGTGATATCAATCGATTGTCAATCGAACACCGAGAGAGTTGAAGCGACAGGCACAGGAGGTATCTATAGTATTCAGAGATGTCTGCAGACAGTAACAGTTGTCAGTCCCTCTGCCAAAAGGCAGCAAGCTATCCCACAGGAGTCATGTTGGACCACCGCATACGGAGTACAATAAGTTCACAATCACATATTCTTTAGCACGCGAGACATGTTTAATCGAATACTGTATGCATGAGTAATTCAGGGGAAATTTGGATTGGCTCACTTGGATGAAGACGAACTGAGACGACGTGATGGGCACTGAGCAGACTGCAGGTAGATGCTTTTGCTGCTTTCGTGCTGGGCCGATGCATGTTGGCTCCGTAAGTTGTGAATAGTGAGGCTCTACTGCCAACCTCCAAACTTGCGGTTCGGAGTGCCATGAGTATTTGGATGGCCCAAATCAAGATGATTGCAACGGAAAATGATGCACTGAGGCAGATGATACTATTCTATTCCTCATGAGGTCTGCTCGTCACTTACAGTTGTTTCTGGTGCTGTCGTTTGGCGAAAGACGATAGCCGAGGTACAACGCTTTACCTATGTCTGTCTCCCTCTGCGTGGCTACACCAGCTCTCTGTTTCCTGTGCAGGTGTTCCTCCAGGGGCCTTCCGGGGGCTGCCCTATGAGGGATGTTAGAGAGTCGACTTTTCCGTCCGGGGGCCCTTCACAGCATTGCCAGGCAGCGCGGGATGGCGTGTGACTGCGTGGGCGGGCGCCGCAATGCGATGTTTTGCCTGACTCTGCTGCAGTCGCGAAAAGCACTAAGCAATCAGGTTGCAGCGGTCAGGCGACATGCGGTTGCCAAGACTTTAAACATAACAATTCAATCGCGGGCAGATGGCGCGGCGACTGGTCGCCCGGCGCAAGAGATTGCCTCACCTTGGTACAAATTGCCATCGCAGATAGAAGAACCACTCAATGGCGGCCAGGCAGTGAGGGATGGCGCGGCCGCGAGGGGTACTTTGCAACTACATACCTACGATTGTGAGCAATCGGGGAGCAGGAATTGGGTTTCCGTCTTCGTGCCCGTGTTGGAAGCTGAATAGGGCCTATCAACATCGATAACTCCTCCAGCTTATGGTGAGATGACGTGTTGGCTTCAATCACGACTCCACTAGTCATGCGAGGCAACTAGGTATATATTGGCTAAGATCCCGCCCGATCCGATCGAGGTTCAACCTAGCTTGCTCGTTTCTCTCAGACAATTATCGGTTTTGTCAAAATGTCTACAGCGCCTGAATTAGACGACCAAAGGCCATCACAGGCCGAGGGTAACCTGATTGCCGCAGAGAACGTTCCTGTAAGCGCGGGTCGCGGGAGAGATCCATTCAATCAGTACTGAGCCAGAGTGAATGACACAGAAGACTAACGGCAATCTGAGGCTGATGATCAAAATGACATCGATTCCGTTTTTTCCGAAGCGTTTGTGCATTGCCCAACACAATCCGCGCATTATTCACCTGACCGTTCGCCGCAGTAAAAGTTCCACCGCTTCCGTTGCATCCAGCATCCTCGAGTATCGTCAAATCAATGGCCGTACCTATCACAGCGATAAGTTCACGACAAACTATTTCCTTCCCAACGACGACCGGCAGCTGGAATCGGAGGAGTTAAGGTTCTAGACACCACGAGCTCACATTCCCGGTAGAATCGCCCGCTGATGTTGAATGCTACCTAGACACCATTACTTGACGATACTTCTCGACGATCAGCTGTTTCTGGCGCCTCTTGAGAAAGATAAGATCCACGTACGTAATTTCGTACCCCTTAAACACGCACTGGAAGGACTTCCTTTTTTTGATTTTGTTTTTTAGTTGGTAACTTATTGAGTGAATCTCTTTAGCGGGTGCTTGACGTCGGCACGGGATCTGGTGAGTAGAAACCGGAATTTCACCCGAAGCAACTATCGCTGACCAACTCGGAAGGTATCTGGGCAATGTATGGCCAACTGAAACTTGATATCATATCTGCGTAGCTGACAAACCTGAGTAGTGAATTTGCCGACCGGTTTCCAAATGCTTCAGTCATTGGCACCGATCTCTCACCGTGCCAACCGCAGTGGGTTCCACCGAATGTCCAATTCGAAGTAGACGACGCCACGCTGGAGTGGACTTGGAACGCCAACCATTTCGACTTTATTCACATCCGCTATATTCTAGGTGGTATTCAGGACTGGACAGCCCTCTTTCGAGAAGCATACAGATGCTGCGCGCCAGGAGGATGGGTACAGTCTGTCGAAATTGATGGTCAGTTTCGCAGCGATGACGGATCTACTGAGCTGGAACCTATTCTTGCCTCGTATTCAGATCTGTTTCGAGAGGCCGGCAAGGTATTGAACCGTTCCTTCTTCGTGCGAGAGATACAGCAACAAGCATTCGACGAGACTCGTTTCGTCGAGCGAAGGGCAGTTGAATACAAAGTATGACCTGTCATCCGTTCCTTTTGGTTACTTGGTAGTTCATGAAGACGACAGAGTGCTGAACCTTGACCAGATACCTATCGGTCCATGGGCAAAAGATCCAAAACTCGCTGAAGTCGGGCGTGTTATTAGAGCGACTATGGAGAATGACTTAGAAGGTGGGCAGTTCCGGGACCCGGGTTCCCTCTTTTCCATGTTTGTACCGTTCTCACCTCTGTTCATTAGGTTACACACAGATGGTATGGCACAGTGTCCTACAAAGGCCAGGAGACGAATACCACGTGTGGCTCGCGACTCTGCGTAAGGCGTTACGCAATCCAAAGGTTCATAGCTACATGATTGTGCACATTGTGTATGGACGCAAGCCACGATAATGCCGGCTCCAGCAGCCCAGCTCTCGCATATTCAATGTAATCAGGCGGCCGTTAGCGAGATTATAGTTTCGTATTGCCTATATCTATCCTGTAAACGCGTCGCGTTGGTTGTCCTATGTACCTTCTTTCACTCTGTGATGTTCGTTTTGTCAAGTTAACAACTGGAGATTCGACGTCACATGTAAAAGAAGGGTACCGTATGCAGCAAATGCCAGTCCCTTGGCAAAACAAACCGCAAAGTTTAGAGCGGCTCTAGAAAATGATTTTGAAGGTCAGCAAGTCGGCAAGTCGGCAAGTCGGCAATTCTCTCTTTCATGAGCTTGTACGAAAGGGCGAACGATTTTCACCTGTGATCGCTAGGTAACACCCAGATAATTTGGCACAACGTCTTTCAGAAGTCAGCAAATGAGTATCAGCTGGCAGGTGTCACGACCTGTACGGGCAGAGAGTAGCAATGCACTATATAACCTCGATCAAGCTGCAGACGTGCAACTTGGTCACTTGACCTTTTGGGCGGAACGGGTGGTTATGCGTTCCTCACAGCAGGCATGGCTCGCTGATTTGCGGAAGGCGATCGCTCATCCTAAGGCCCATAGCCATAGCTACATGATGGTGCACATTGTGTACGGATGCAAGGCGTGGTTATCTAGCTCTCGCATACCAAGACAATAGGAATGCTCTTTGTATAATATATAATAAAGGGAGCTCTCAATGTTCCGTGGGGTATTTGATTGCTTACGTGGATCAGGATGAAGATGCAATTGGCGCGACCGGACGGGGAGAGTCCGAGAGGCGAATCGCGATTTTGCTGTTTTTGTGCGGGGCCAATAACGGCCCGATGTCATACCTCCTGACACCATACGTAAGCAGGCACTCCGTAAGATATGTGAGACTACTTCCTCCAACGATTACACAAAAGACTTGCAATTCAGAGTGCCATGAATATTTCGATGGCTCGAGTCAATCGGTTGATACACAATCTCAATTGTGATCCTTCACTTACATTTATATCTGGTGCTGCTATTGTGGTGCAAGATAATGGCCGAGCTAGAACGCCCACTCGCGTTTTCGTGACAAACTCGCTTCATGGGGTTTCTTCCTAATGAGAATCATGACTAAATCATGGTATGTAGTGACAAGTGTTCAAACCCCTCCATTGTCTCAAATGGTGTGACATAGGTACTAGGTACAGTATTACCTACATACTGCTTGTCTGAAGCTGGATTGAGCCTGTACATTTATCTTTCTCCGACTACTTAGTACTTTGTACAGAGTGTGGTGAGATGACATGTTGGCTTCTTCCAAGCTCCACTGATCATAAGGTATTTATTAGCCAAGGCTCCCACCGATCCTCGTTTCAGCTTGGTCCTAGTTTGCCGATTCGTCTCATGACGATAATAATCATGTCTACAGAATCTCAAGCAAATGAGCAGTTGTCATTGCGAGCCGGGGGCGACCTGATTGTCGCCGAGGACGAATTAGTAAGACTGGCTCGACGCAGAGTCTCAGAGACGCATTTACTCTGACTTATACAGAAGGATAACGTGACACCCATACAGGCTGATGATCAAAATGATCTCGATTCTATCTTCTCAGAAGCGCTTGTGCACCCCACATTCCGTGTACAATTCCAGGCATCTGAAAATTATTGCCTTCCCAACGACGACCAGCAGCTCGAATCGGAGAAATTATGGTTCGAGTCACCATGAGCTCACATTGTCCGCAGAATCGTGCGCTGATGTTCATTGTTAATTGTAGCCACCATTACCTGACAATCCTTCTCGACGATCAGCTGTTCCTGGCGCCGCTTGAGAAGGATAAGATCCACGTACGTGACTGCTGTGCACTTTCAGAAGCATTGAAAGATTTTCCTTTATCAATTACTTATTCACCGATGTTCTCAGCGAGTGCTTGACGTCGGCACGGGCTCCGGTAAGTAGTCATTGGGACATTACTACATGGATAACGCTGACCAATTCAAGGGATTTGGGCAATGTACGATTGAAGGAAATCCCGTACCATATCTTCGTATGCTCACGAAATTCGACAGTGAATTTGCCGACCGGTTCCCAAATGCTTCAGTCATTGGTACAGATCTCTCGCCGTGCCAACCGCAGTGGGTTCCACCGAATGTCCGCTTCGAAGTAGACGATGCCTCACTCGAGTGGACTTGGGATGAAAACCACTTCGACTTTATTCACATTCGGTACATCCTAGGTGGTATCCAAGACTGGACAGCTCTGCTCAAAGAAGCCTATAGATGCTGCGCGCCAGGAGGATGGGTACAGTCTGCCGAAATTGATCTTGACTTCCGCAGCGACGACGGGTCCACTGAGCTGGAACCTGTTCTCGCCACGTACGGAGACCTTTCCGCGAGGGCGGCAGAATTTTGAACCGTCCCTTCTTCCTCCAAGAGATACAGCAGCAGGCATTTGACGAGGCGGGCTTTGTCGAGGAAACAGTAGCTCGATACAAAGTGCGTGCTAAATTTTTTACCCTTCAAAATTCTATCAAGAACAAAGAGCGCTGACTCTTCACTAGATTCCTATTGGTCCCTGGGCAAAGGATCCTAAACTCGCTGAAGTTGGGCGTTTTACCGCGGCGGCTCTGGAGAATGACCTCCAAGGTAACACATATCTGCCTGTAGGTATTTATCAGCCAAGGTCTCGCTCGACCTGACAACAGATTGTTTGTTCCTTCCATGGCCTTCTTGCTCGTATCATGTCAACAGCATGTCAACTAAATGAGTGAAGGCCAACGTAGGCCGAGGGTAACCTGATCGTCGCAGAGGAAATTTCCGTAAGCCTGTATCAATTCAGAGTCTCATCCACTGAGTCGAAGTGAATGAGCAGGAGAATAACGTGATTTTAAGGTGGACAACTGGTAACATGAAGCATAAAGACGCAAACACGAAATGTGCGCCTCCGCTACGCGTCGCCGCACGATTTCTTTAGTTTTACCTCATGATCAAAATGACATCGATTCGGTCTTCTCTGAATGATTTGTACACAATCAACCCCATTGATCATTTCTAAATTATGACACCAGGTGTCCCGACAATTAACCATACCTGTCCAAGATCCACCGCCTCAATTGCATCTAGCATTCTCGAGTACCGTTGAATGAGTGAGTACATATCTAATTATCTATACACACGGCCCACAATATTGCGACGCTGTTCAACCTCGAGACTCGAGCTGCGCGGCTATCGCCTTGTACAGTCGGAGGATTTTTTTTAGGTAATATACAATGATGTGTCGATGCCCATCACTTTGCTCGACAATTGTGTGGGTTGACCTTTTGCGAGCCGCTTGGCTCCACATACATGACGTTTCTGCTGTGCGTTGGAACTTGGGTGCATGCAACTGCGAATAAGAATCGGGATGCCTAAAGGCTAAAATATAGGTACATAGTGGTGTACATACCCTTGCCGTTGTCTCATATGAAGTGAAACGGCAGCTGTTGCTTATCTACTGGAATCTGACATTGAACTTTCTCCAACTAAAGTGAGATGACGTGTTGGCTTTCTCGACACTCCACTGAGCACACGGTACCTGGTATTTATCACTCGAGGTTCCGCTCGGCCTGGCCAGAGTTCACTTGTTTTCTGATGGCCGTTTTACTCGTTCAGAATGTCTATAGCATCTCAAGCAGATGAGCCAAGGCCGTCACAGGGTGGGGGCGACCTGATTGCCGCAGACGACGTCCACGTGAGCCCGGGTCGACGCAGAAACTCATCCACTGAATTGGATTCAATGACACAGGTGACAAGAGACTAATTTGATGCTTAGGCTGATGATCAAAATGATCTCGATTCAGTCTTCATTGAAGCGTTTGTGCACAATCCACCCCATTGATCATTTCTGACACCAGGTCTCCTGACGATCAACCACAGTCCAAGTTCCACCACCTCAATTGCATCTAGCATCCTCGAGTACCGTCGCCTGCATGGCCGCACTTATCATAGTGATAAGTTTACGACCAACTATTGCCTTCCCAACGACGACCAGCAGCTCGCATCGGAGGAAATAAGGTTCTAGTCACCACGAGATCACATTTTCGTCAGATTCGCGCGCTGACGCTGAATGCTAGCCACCATTACTTGACGGTCCTTCTCGACGATCAGCTGTTCCTGGCGCCGCTTCAGAAAGATAAGCTCCACGTACGTTACTGTTGGGGCGCTTCGAAGTTCCAGAGGTTTTGGAGGGGGCTTCCTTTTTCTAAATTAGTTACTAATTGAGCGAATCTTCATAGCGGGTACTTGACGTCGGTACGGGATCCGGTAGGTAATTCATCGGAATTTCACTACGTGAGACTTTCGCTGACCAATCCAAGGCATTTGGGCAATGTAGGGCCGAATGAAATCCGGTATCATGTCTTCGTATGCTCACAAAAGTCACCAGTGAATTTGCCGACCGGTTCCCAAATGCGTCAGTCATTGGTACAGACATCTCCCCGTGCCAACCGCAGTGGGTTCCACCAAATCTTCGCTTCGAAATAGACGACGCCACGCTCGAGTGGACTTGGAACGCCAATCATTTCGACTTTATTCACATCCGCTATGTCGTAGGTGGTATCCAAGACTGGACAGCCCTCTTTAAAGAAGCCTACAGATGCTGCGCGCCAGGCGGTTGGGTCGAGTCTGTCGAAATTGATCTTGATTTTCGCAGCGACGACAGGTCCACTGAGCTGGAACCTATTCTTGCCTCATATGCTCATTTGTGCCGAGAAGGTGGCAAGGTATTGAACCGTCCTTTCTTCGTGCAAGAGATACAGCGACAAGCATTTGACGAGGCTGGCTTCGTCGAGCAGAGAGTAGTTCGATACAAGGTATTTACTGTCATTTGTCATCTGTAACCGGTGGGAGGAGTTCACCGAGAGAACTGACCTTTCAATAGGTTCCTATCGGTCCATGGGCAAAGGATCCGAAACTCGCTGAAATCGGGCGGCTTACTAAAGCGACTCTGGAGAATGACATTCAGGGTAACGTATCTTCCATCCCCTTTTTCCTGTACTTGTACGAAGTAGGAAATAATTCTCACCTTTTATCATTAGGCTACACTCAGATGCTTTGGCACAATGTCCTCCAACGGCCAGCAGACGAATATCATGTGTGGCTCGCGAATATGCGAAAGGCGGTCCGTAATCCTAAGGTGCACAGCTACATGATTGTGCACATTGTGTACGGACGGAAGCCAGGGTGATCCGGCTGTCGCATAGCACCATTGAGCAGCAATGAGGATTTGCTCTTCAAGCGCCTAAAAATATTTTGTTGTAAATGCATTGCTTCAATGCTGCTACCTTACCTTTTCTGTGGCATCCATCTGTTGTCAAGTGAACGCTTAGACCTCCGACGCTACGAACACAGCGTACAACAGGTACCATACTGTTTCCAAACCATCACATACATCGGCCATAGCCTTTCCAAGGTGATCCAATGAGGTCTGCCGCTTAGCCATATGTGCCATTCTCGGATCACGCCAACACCCTCGCTCTCTGAGGCCTGACCAGAGATCCCTGATGGCTTGAAGGTCTGGACGGCACGTCGGCCAGTTCAGAGAGCCTACCTTTAGCTCCTGGGCATTTTGGCACGATTCCAGCAATTTGAACGGGCAAATGATCAGGCCGAAGGCGTGGCGTATCATGTTTCGCTAGCTTGAGCGGGCACCCATCCTTGAGGTGAGAGGCTCCGATCTAGGTGCGTGAACCAAGGCTCGAGAAACTTCCCTCGTCAGCCGTAAGCTAGAAGTCTGATCTGCCTGCTGTCAAAGCTGGTCGGACGAAATTCCTAGTACGAGGCTTCGAAACTATTCTTAAGGCATTCGACGGGTGTTGTTGGCATCGCGATGATTGCTCAAAGGTGACAGGTTGGTGCGTGGATGAAGGGAGGGTGAAGAGGAAAAGAGTCTAAGGTGCATTGCCGTGTCATGATGAAAAGCGGC